>OMLF01016672.1:13123-31813 GCA_900302615.1 Holocentrus rufus | reverse complement strand
ATAATTCCCTCGTAGCACAGGCAGACACAAGTGGATTTCTTGTTACTGGTTTATTGGAAGGATTCTCTCCAAGTCCACCGTGAAAACTAAAAGCATTGATGGAAAACATAAACAATATCAGACCGACACAAAACAACAGCATGCACAGCATGTAAAATAATATTTTACCAAAGTAAAATACAGAAAGATAAACAATACCTCGTTGGCTGCGTGCTATATAAGGGAATAGTTCTGAGGTCTTCACATTATAGTTTCTTGTAACCGGCATGACACTTCTGCTGAGCCCAACATCCATCTCTTTTCTTGACCTACTTCCCGTTCTCGCGAGAGCAGTCCATGCGCACTGCAACGCGCATTTCTATTACAAGTTACATAAACAATACAGCCATCACTCGCACCAAATGAAATAAAGTACAAACAATAGGAAATCCATACAAATATACAAATTATAGAAAAATACAATAACAACAGTTACACTGATAACCATGGAGAACTTGGTTTACTTTCACATCCAGCCTGCAGAGTGATGCCAACCCTGTGAGTGCCTGCATACATGCACACCCATGTGCATTAGTTGAGGACTGAATGTAATATGAAACCCCATTATGAAAGACACCAGGAGCTGCTCAGCCAGGCTTCATTGTAGGTGATGTTGTCATTTGTCTGCAGATAAAAGTAAAGCAAATATTTCCCGGGCTCATTTGGTTTTACAGCTGGTCTGCCTGATACCTGTAAGTCACCTGATCTTACAGACAAATAACAACTCTGATAGACAGACACCAACTCCAGTCTGCAGGTAAATGAGAGACGAGTGCAGGTTGAGACTCCCACCTGTTAAGAATATATTTTCCACACAGCATATTATTCACTCAGGGATTAGCCTGAGCTCTACATTTAATTCAATCCACTCAGTCAACATTTACTCAATTTTGTCATTCAACCTGTAAAACTGAGACCGACCCTGGTTGAGAGAAGCGCCAGCTTGCTCTGTTCTAAAGTCAGTTTCAGCACACTTTAAGTGTCCCAGAGCTGAGAGACCAGTTAGCCAAGGGTTAAATGAAAAATCTTATATCTTCAAAATCATATACTTTTAGATGTCATCAATCTGGGAGATGCAATGCCTTCCAGGAGTTATTTCGTGATGAAGCACTGTAGTTTACTTTTTGGTGCATCCACTTTCCCCCAACGTGCCTTTTCTACTTAAATCAGTGATTTCCTTTGTTTCTCAGAATGACTTTCAACAACTCCCACAGAAACAATGTGAACTTGCTTTCCATCAAAAGTGACTGCATGAACATAGAACAACAGGGAGCCACTCAGCTGGTTCAGAATATGGAAAAATACATGATCAAACAACAAACTGGGTTCAACAAGGTACATCACCAGTGGCAGTTTCAGCAGTGCTTCAATGTTTAAGTGTGGATTTTTGCTTTAAAATGCAGGTCGTCATTTGCTAAGTGCATTGTTAGTGTACAAACTAGGAGGTTGTGGGGTCAACGGTAGGAATAGTAGAGTTTTTTTTCCCAGAGGGCCAAACCGCCAGCAGTCACTCCAGCAGCCAGCATGAGCAGATCTATTTGTGTGGCTGTTGATGTGTTAGAGATCTTGCTAATCTTTCTACCATCCAGATAATCTCTGCACCTCCCCATCTGTGTCATGCTGTTTGGTTGTCTTTATTTGTAGTTTAATGTAGCAAGAATGATGACTGTATTTAGAGTTTGTGGGGCTGACCTAATTTTTTGAATCAGAAATAGCTCATTTTACAACCGTACTGGGGAGAGAGAACTTTGAAATGTCTTAAAAAATTGCAACTTTTCAGGCTAATGCAGACTGAATCTGACAAGATTGACTGATCTTTTGACCTTTTTGTGCAAAGATAAAGTACATCTATTTGTTGCTAAATAATGCTCAGGCAAAGCCCAGAGTGCTCGAGTCCGCCTCCACAACCACAAGGTCTTCCACTGTCCCCAGCTGTCTAAATATATAAAAATACTCAAGCTGAGTGGATAAAAAAAAAAAATCAAACAATAAAGTATTTATTCCTATGGAGGCCATCTTCCATTCCGCTTTCTTTCCAAGCTGCTCTAGTGGAAATACATTGCTTACAAAAGCTTTATGATACATTTATGATTTCTGCAAAGGCTAAATCTGCTTACTCAGTATATTGTTTTAGTTCTTTCTTTCTTCAAAGTGCCTGTCCTTGAAGAATAATGTCTACATATATGTGTGTGTGTATCTATCTATCTATGTCTCTATCTATCTATCTATACACACAAACACAAACACACACACGAGGTCAAATGGACATTTTTCTGCTGTTGCCACAGAAAAGCTACGGGGTCACATATGAATGTAACTGAGAGAAAATTCACAGCTGTCAGTGAAGTGAGCAAGGGCACAGTGTGTTTTACATTTCGAATGTCAAGCCCCAGGGTCAGCTGGCAGCAGCCATGGGAAATAAATAGCTAAATAATGGTATGAACTGCTTTCCTCCTCTCCCTCCACCTCCTCTGCCTCAGATGAAACCCTCCATGGCAGCCTGACTCTCCCACGCTTCTTTATCCGTCTGTAGCGTTGTAAAGGCCAATATCTCCCTGCTGTACACTGACCATCCTCAGGACCCTGCAGTAACCTGCTCTACAACCTGCATGACTGGATTTCCATGGAAATGTGCTCGGGGAGCGGCTCTTGGCTCTGAGAACACAAATGGGTTTTGAATCACATTGAACTTTAGAAAGCACACTTATCAGCTGCCAAAACTACTGTGAAAATTCCTCATCCTCCCTGCATAATGCTCTTCAGGGGTCCGCGCTGGGGAAATATAATTTAATCCCTGACAAGAACATTTATGTTTCCTCTGCCTTTCCAGCCATTTTGGAGGTGTTGTTGTGATGGTGGCTGCAGAATACTGATCAGTGGTATGGGCAGTTCCACTATTTGTCCCTCGGTCCAATGTCGTCCTGCAAGGATAAAATTCCTGCTTGTTTAGCTCATACGGGAAGAGCAGTGCAGTCAGTCACTAGTGCAGATGTCATGCTTACTGGTTTGCATGCTCAGCTAAGGATGGCTCCAGAAAGTTCCTTCACAGAAAGACTGTGTCAAGAAAAACAACAGACACCTCATTTAAATTCATACGAAACAGCTGAAGGTTTCAGACCAAAGGAGCAGTGCTGCCGAGTCAGTCTCAGTAAAAAAACATGGCTACGTTTATCGTGTTATGGCTTCCTGTTATCCATCAATTTAGTGAAATTCTGATGTCACACAAAGAAACCTATTATAGGCCCTATCTGTGAGTGTTTTGGTTGATAATTGGCATAGGAAACGTCTTCCTTAAAGCCTGGTTCATGCCCAGGGCCGGCCCAAGCCTCCACGGGGCCCTAAGCAAAATTGGATTTTGGTGCCCTCTATTACTGCCAATAATACTGATTATTGATCAGTATTGCTCACAGTAACAGTAATTGCTCTTGGGGCCCCCTAGTGGTCACGGGGCCCTAAGCAGCTGCTTAGTTCGCTTATGCCTTGGGCCGGCCCTGTTCATGTTTTATGTGACCCAGCTATGATTACCTGAAATCTGAACACGGGCGGCTCCCCATTTACAAAAACACACTTCTACTAAGATTGGATCAGTGAAGAGCAAAGAGACTCATTACCCTATTCCATGTGCCGCTGCTCACCTGACATGCATGTTTGTGTTCTTCACTTAATTGCTGTGAGCAGGTGGCGTGTCACAGCATACATTATGAGACCTACCAGGTTTACGGATTTTTTTATTTTATTATTTTTTTTAATCCTATTATCTGAGAAAAGTCTACAGGCCAAAAAGTTGGCTATTACAAACACAGTCATACAGTCAAGTAAAGATACATTAACTGCAATGTGAGGGGAAAAAACACATTCATTAGAAATCATACTTAATATTCCTGAAACAGTGAAGGACAAACATCAGATTGTGATTTTGGACTTGATAGTGGCATTGAACAGTTCAAGGCCCAGGAGATGGGGTAGCTCTGGACCTGCCAGCCTCTTCAGATTTCCTGGTTGCTGCTTCAGCACAAAGTACAACAAATCAACAAGTACAATACAAGTCCAATGACCAATGCTGCTTTTGAGTCAGCTGGGTTAGAATAGCTCCTGCAGGCTCTGCAGCAGGGCAGACGGGCCTGGTGTTGTGCCAGGAGGTGCTACTGCGCACCGCCTTACCCTTTCCCCTTCAGCCATCCGTCTTCCAGTGCAGCGTTGTATCTCCATGAAAGTGCTCCAGCCGCCCTGACGCAAACTGAATTTGGCCTTTTGGCGAAATGGGCCATCACCGGTCTAATTAATATGATAATCTGCTAATTATTCTTGTTTATTCTCACTGAAACCAATTAGATGTGATTGTGGCTACTTGGACCTTAAACTTGAAATCTATCAAATTGGCCATTTAATGTGGTAATGTTGTAGGGATTCGCTAATTTCATGGGGATTGGTTGAATGTGCTTGAATTATTGTGATCGCAAATTGCTGCGGGTGTCTGCAATGTGGCGAACTGTACGGAAAAGTGCCGGGAACCACAAACCACACGGCAGCCTGTTCCTAAAAGCCCAGTCTTTCAGTGCTGCTGTCACCTAAGCTTTTCTTCAAAGTTACAACAGTGAAACAAGCTCTTAGTTTAAGAGAAATGTTCACAGAGGACGATCTGAGGGCAAAGCAGGAACTGCTGGATGACTACACCTTGATGCCCTCGAGCGGCAACACTTCAGGTATCATCCACCCGTCACGGCCTGCCTCTGTCTGCACAAACACTCAAACCAAATTACCGACACACTGACCCTCCTCTCAAGAAGCCACTTCTGTCACCGAGGCCGAATGTCTGCCTGATGTTTCCGTTGATAAGAACTGAGGGCTTCGAAGGTATAACATCGTGGTTTTATGTGTTTTTGTTCGCCCGGGGTGCTCCGACATGTGGAATATTTAATTACATGTCTAACCACGGCACGTTTTAGCTGTCTCTGTGAAGGATGGCAAGGCTTTGTGTCGGTTGCTATGTAATGATAACAGGAATGTGTGTCCTTCCACAAAATAACAGCAAGTAAAACACATTTATGGAGACCGCGATATTCACAAGCCCAACACAGGAAAAACAAATTACACAGCAGATTTTATCTTCCATTCAGACCTGACAGGCTTATTTCATGATACTTGAAGTGAAATTATCTTTCTGCACTGGCAGATCATTTGGCTGCCCCAAGAAATTAAATCTGACACTGTGAACATTTCTTAAAAAGATGTCAGAATCAGCATTTTCTGAAAAAAAAATGTAGAAACACAACTTATTTGGTTTTTACACCTCAGTTGCTTGACCTGAGTGTGCAATTTTTGTCTTCTTCACTGAGATATGTAGGCAGATCAAGTTGTTGCCCTTTAAAAGATCACTGCACAGTGAATTGTCCACCAGTTTCATGTGCAAATAGCTTCAGCTGTAGGACTAATTCACGAGTTTTGGCATCCTTGCTGATCTTTTATTCAACAAATTAACAAATGATGCAGCACGTTTCAGATTCTGTCTCATGTCCATCTGTGTCTGTCACAGGATCCGTGCCAGTGAGCGCTTGTGATCGCATGGGACACACGGGAGGGACACATGGGAGGGAATGCTCATTTTTATCGCCGCCTGTCATGAGCGGGTGGTGCATTAATGGTTGCGTCATGATCACAACACGAAGGCACAACTTGTTCATAGTAAGGCAGAGAAAAAACAAGTGATTCAAGAGGTCCAATGAACAGAAAGTACCACAGGAAACCGGGCTTGACGTGTAACTTTGCATAAACTCTCCTGGGTTGGTGTGTAAATGCCATTTGGGATTTAGGGTTAGGGTGAGAGGTGGGTAAACGGCAGGTACATTAGTCCTTCATTTGATCTAGTCTGATTCTCGCATGCAAAATCCCCGTCTTGCTTGATGATTTTCTGGTGATGATGCAGAAACAATAGTGGCCATTCTGAATGATCAGACTCTGGATGGATCTTATGTGCACTCGAATAATTTGGAGTTGGTGCAAAGTGTTCGTGACATTGGTGGAATTTTAATTTGCCTGGGCTCATCTACAAATTAAAATGATGACATTAACATATCATTTACATAACCATGACAGGCACAAAGAGGCTTTACTGTTTTTAACATCACTTTAGCCAAGCTTTCCACTCATTAGACAGTGAATAGCATGACTTTTGGATGTGAGTAATTTGGCAGTGTAGCGTGCTCTTCCCACTGCAAACCTTGAGTGAATCTAGGCCTCGGGGCAGGGTTTACCATATGTTGATTCACGCATAGAAAGAATATTCAAGATTTATATCTGCCCATTTACGTCTTTTTCCTGTCATTATTAATAAGACTGACAAGTGCTATTTAGCAGAGGAAGGACGATGCTCAGCTATTTTAACTGGCAGTGCTTTTGACTAGGTGTGGCTGCAGGTATGAATCAGGCTTTGAAAGAGCATATTGTTATTGCAGATGCAGAGATGTAAAGTCCCTGCAACCTGCCTGGAACTGTTTCCCTGTCACGACTCCTCATCTGATATTAGCTCTCCTCTCTTTCTCCTCTCCCTCCCTTCCTTCCTCTCCGTGCTCCTTCCTCTGCGTCTCGCTCCCTCTCTGTCCCTCAGGCATGCCCAGCTTCGTCAAGTCCCCCGACGACCAGATAGGGATTTCAGGAGGAGTGGCGTCGTTCGTATGCCAGGCGGTGGGCGAGCCCAAACCTCGTATCACCTGGATGAAGAAGGGGAAGAAAGTCAGCTCTCAGCGCTTTGAGGTATGACTCAAACGCCCCCAATGGAGACCCAGCTTCAAATCCTCCTTCTCTGATGTGTTAGTCTGCAGCACCTCCCTGTCTCACACCTTCACTGCTTATTAGGAGACTGTGTGTGTGTGTGTGTGTGTGTGTGTGTGTGTGGGAGAGATACAGAGTTTGATAGGCTATGTGCTGTTATTCTATACTTGCAATTACAGTGTGTCAACATAAGACAGCTCCTTCTCGGCCGGGTCTGTGTTTTTCTGTGGAGCAGCAGTGAGGCTGACCTGTACGCTGTGGGCTGTTTTTACTCCGAGGCGCGCTAATTGCCACCTTGCGCAAAACCTTAATGAGCACAGCTTTCTGCAGTTTATGGCCTGTTTATGCAAATCAAGTCAGTTTTCCAATTAGAGTACCTGAGGCATGTGTCTTCCACGTGAAACATGGATGGCAAGCTGTTTTATACCTGCCCGGTTCTCGCACAGGTGCGACAGCAGGCTGCGATCGCACACTGTAGCTGAACCCGAGGCCAGCAGGTGAAAAGGTTGCTGCAAGTTTTCAGAATGACTCCCCTTGGTCCAAAGTTCCAGTTCATTCCTTATTCCGATAGATTTCTCTTATGCCAGAAGCACATTACACGACCATATGTTGCTGGACACCTCGCATTTGCCAAAGCTACCAAATACCATCTTGCGTCAAAAGAATGCCAAACTTTCGGTCGAGGCGAGGACACGAGTTTGCTTGAGTTTGAGACGTTTTGGACAAAATACTAAATTTCTAAATTACTCAAATTGAGAAAAGATGTTCGATACCATCTCTTGTACTGCTCTCAGACTACAAGAACCATGTCTGAAAATGATCCAGACATCTCAGACGGTCTCAGACTGCATCATGACGTGAGGACGTGGCATGTTGAGCCTCTCACACTATGCAACCAACGACATGCTGGTTTCACTTTGATCTTGAATAATTGTCTCGGACTGTCTGGGACTTCTGAATCTGCTGTGATGTCATGTGGCGTACACCTGGCATTAATTAATTAATTAATTAAATTTTTTTATATAAATCAAATGATGCTGTAACCCAGTGGATGTGGCTTTCTCAGGGTGAAAAATTACAACCTGCTCCCTCTGGCCATCAAACACTATACACAGTTTTGAATGTTTTGGTTTAGGAAATCAATGGCAGTAATGCATTTTAATAATCTCATCATACACTTTTGCACTCTACTACTGCCACTTCTAAAAAAACAATATGCATCAGGTCAAACGTGCTAAAAGTCTCCCACCAAGCACCTGCCACATCTTGACATGCAAAGTGCTCGTGCACGTGGGTGAGTAGACCAGCGCTTTTCATGCACGTAGCATTAACACCACCACCGCCACTCGCTAAATACGACTCTGCGAGCCTTCCTGCATGACTCTAGACCAGCAGGAAGGCTCATTAGCTACCAGCCAGCCCAAATGACTTCAAGTGAAGCGACTCAACATGATTCCTGTGCAGACAGAGACTCTGGGCTCATGTCGTCGTGAGTAATAGGAATTATCTTCCACCTCTGCGCTCAACGTTAATCAAAGTGATGGCTACCCTGTGTGTCGGGTGGGTACACCTCCCACCAATGCAGGAAGAAATCCAGCTTCCTGCTTTTAGTTGAATAAGGCTGTTATTCAGTTTAATTAAGATTTATTTAGTTGAGTCGGGCTTTTGATTAAGTATAATAGAAAGGGGTGAGTTAATTAAGCCTCAGTTGAGTTTAGGGAGTTACTGAGAAACAGCAACAACTTATTTCTCAAACAGCACATTTCAGAAAAGGTGTGGATTCACTGGATATGTATTAACTCATTACAAGTGAAGGTTTCATATCTGGAGAGTATGATTTCTGACTCAAACATGTTTTGGGCTCATTGGACACTGACTCAGCTTCTTTCCACCTACACTGTCTGGCATTTTTTTAAAGAAAATTTTGTCTCCACCTAATCCATTGTTATTATTTTCTCCCCACCAGCACCACAAACAATTTTGGGGATTGCAGTCCGTCTACATGCATTAATTAGTTAAAATCCTGTGCATTAATTAGTTGGATTTTGAAGCTTCTACAAATAGGTCCATGTTGGCAAAAGAATGAGTCATTATTTTTCATTTGCATTGCATTTGGAATGACATGCACACTCCTTTTTGGCTATTTTAGTCTTGATCTTCAATAGGACTGGTTCCGTGTACTCTGGTGTCCGTTTTGACTAGGTCTTGACCTGGTCTTGACTTGACCTTGACTGGATCTGGTCTTCAAATTGACTCAACTAAGGTGGTCTTGACTACAGTCTGGTGTTTAAAGTATATGTACAAAGACGTGCCATTGTGTGTGCACAAGTTGAGACTCTACCATGAAATAGATTTCCCCCCCATTAGCGAGCCCCTTTCAATGGCTGTTTAATTGGCTCATGTCATTGTGAGTAATAGGAATTATTTTCCACTTTTCTGCTCGGTGTTAATCAAACTGATGGCTACCTTGTGTGTGGAGTGGGTACCTCCTACCAAGGCAGGAAGAAAGTGCAGCTTTCCACCTCCTTCATTAGAAGAAGAATGTGCTTCCTGCCAGCCGGCTGTTTGGGTCACACACATTGCAGCAGGGCGGAAGTGTAGCGCCCGATTCCCTGACCTCTGAATCTTTACCTCCCCCCTGAAAAAAATTCCTAAAGCCCCTCAAATACCTGCTATCCACTCAAGCTCATCACTGTATCCATCCTCTTTCAGCTGCCCTGCTGCTCAGGACGGAAGTCGTCTCCATGCGAGATGGTCGAGTTGTTTTGATGGTTGTGTGAGAACTTGCTTCTCAAGCGTTCTCCATCCCTGTAAATACAAACTGGCATCCATCTAAATCCAACATTAGTCCTCTGCTGAGTGATCAAACCAGGAGATTTCTGCAGGCTGGATGTCTGCTCTGCCCTTGCACTCGTGTCAAAAAGAAGTGTTTATGACTGCGATGATCAAAGAGACTCCGGAGTTGCAATGCCCAAGCCAAGTTGCTATCTGAGTAAATTGGACTCCATATGATTATTTTACAAACTCGAAATTCTGTGGAGTAGCTGATGTGTCTTGAATAGAACAATAGTATTTGTGGTTATACATGTCTGCATGATTGTGCCTTATAAAGGCATTTCAAGGAATCATAAACCCATCAGTGCATAATTATTACAATGGGGACATGATATATAATCTGCTTTAATAGAAACATTGCACAAAAACTCTCGCTACATGGTTGCACCCCATTTATAATGCAGCAAAACACGTCGGATGTGATTATAATGTAAGAATAGTGCATGAACACCAAGAAGACACTCATAATGGCTTGTCGTGCCTCACAGTGCATTTCATGTATTAAAGCAATCTAAGTGGTATTCTCCAAGTTCCTTGTTTATTCGTCTCAGTCGAAACAAATAAACAAGGAACTAAAATAAATCAGTGCAGAATAGCCAAACAGAGATTTATTTCTATAAAAATGCCAGGGATTATGACTTAAACTCCTTTGTCTCTGCTGTGGCCTCGCTAGGTGATTGAGTTTGATGACGGCTCGGGCTCCGTGCTGCGTATTCAGCCTCTGAGGACCCACCGGGACGAAGCCATCTATGAATGCACCGCCACCAACAGTGTGGGAGAGATCAACACCAGCGCCAAGCTCACTGTTCTGGAGGGTAAGACCTCGCTGCCTGTCTGGCTTCCTCGCTCTGTTTCCTTTCAGTCTTCCAGACATGCAGTGTTTTCTCCGTTGTTTTGTCTCTTTTCTCATCCTCCCCTCCATTCTTCGACTCTCTGAGTTGAAGGGAGTTTCTCGGCCTGATCTGGATCAGGGTTTCCAGTTCTTTTGTGTGTGTGTCTGCAAAGTCCTTTTGTTAGAGTTGGACCTTATGTCAAAGAGGTTTTGGATCATATCGTGGCGGACTTCGGGATATCAGAAAATATCATACTGTTGTTCAAAGAAACTGTATAATATTGTATCATGGTGAAACCCCTAAGGAATAAGGAATTTATTTGAGGAACTGCACCCAAAAAAGCACAGGCATATAGACAGGCAGGACAATGAACCAGACAAATGAAACACAAAATAGATGTGACTGGGCTGCCATGACAACACGAACCTCGGAGCCTGAATACCACTCGACTTTGAAGGAGAAGCCTCACACCAAATGAATGTTGCAACAGGTTTAAGGAGACTATAACCCCAGATAACCACTTCCCACAGACTCAACCATGATCATTTAAAAATAAAACATACACACAGCAAAGCTGCAGCAGTCCAAATGGTATCCAATTTTTCACACAAATGAAATTACTCGCAAATTCAGCCACACAAATTACTTCAATTTAGCCATTACATTTAAATATGATTATACCACATAACAGCCCCAAACTCCTCTGCATGAATGGACATGGTGTGCGGACATCATATGAATATTGTCCGTAGAAACCACAAGGAAAAACACTGAATTTGGAGTCTTGATACACAAGCACACTTCAACTCAAAGAAAAGTACACAAACTTCTGTAATGTTGTGTATCACCAGTCTGCTTGACTGTAACGCACCGGGCTATTTTATACAGCTGCCAAGTTTATACAGTGCAACCCATCAGGAGTACAGGAGCACAGATGGTAACATCCTGGGGACACATTGGACACAGTCATTCACACAGCTCCGTTTTAAAGTTCTCTCCCCACTCTACATCACTGAACTCCCTCAAGACCAGCCGCTCCCACCAATCCCCAGAAATGTTCCAACAACTGCAATGTGTCGTCTTCATCGAGTGTCTCCAAAGTACGGCCTGAAGCGCAGTGTTTTTTAATTGCAAATAGAGAAAGACCAATGACTGCGACAAACAACGTGATGTGGCTATCATCTTTTGGGTTCAAATTGGGTTAGACTTGGTCGTGGCAGGACAGGAGACAACTTGTTTTTAGGCAGAAAACTCTCTCTTTAAACATTCACATGCATGGCTTAATCAGACTATTGTTTTACTTGTAGTATTGACAGCACAGGTATTATTGTGTGCATGTAGACATGCACACAATAATACAATAATGTAGCCAAATATGACTAATTGAATGCAATCTTATTAATCACTCAAGTAAAGCAAACTACAGGCAATCCACAATATACTGGAAACACATTCAGTTGTTCCAGACAGTCATTTGTAAGTGCACGTGTGGTTATTGTGTGAATGAGCGTCTCCCAAGTTCCGACATGAAACTGTCAGTTCTGCATCATTACACAGAAAACATACCGACAGGGATTTTCACTATCGCAATCTTCAGTTCAGAAGGGACATCATGTATATCAGAATCAGAATGCTTTCTTGGAAATTGAGTGTAATTAAGATTATATCATCCGGAGGAGCTAGTCTGGACTCCTCCGTCCATTATGAAACTGTGAGTGTGTAACAGTGTTATGTAATTAAGCTTCAATTAAATGAATCTTACTGATCAAAATGTCAGTGATCACAAAGAGGCTTCATCCAAGTGTCTTTAGTACAAAGCAAATACGCAGAATGTAACATGAATTGTTTTGCCTATCGTATTTTATCTGTGCAGGTAGTATCTGTGCCTTGTTTATGCAAATTTCTTGGCAATGCAGGTTAGCAAAGCCACTGGGGGAACATATTTCAGCACATTGTTGAGGTTAGCAAGGATCTGTCTCTACTTTGTCTGGACAGGCTCCATTCATTTGTAACCTTTCCATTTTTAGATGTGCTGTGAAGGTAACTCTTGTCATTCTTTAGCTGTAAATAGTTTTCTTCCAACTTAAATGAAAAAATAGCGTTTGCCAGCGAACCCTTGCAATCGAGTTAGCTCACCAGCAGCAGAATGAGACAGATGCTGCATTGAAGTACTGAAGTAGGAATTCCAATTACAACACACATGACATATGACACATGACACATCAAAACATTATACTCTTAATTCATGTTATATTGAAGATTGACAGTAATCAGCACTGAGTATTGTAAATATTTAGGAGGCTTCAGCTTTGTCCAGTTGAAGAATTTGCTGGAAAGGTAATCAAAAAGTAATAAAATGTAATAGTTCACTTTGTTGACGTAACCAAAATAGTTACTTTACATTTTTTAAAGAGTAACTTATCTGTACATTTCCCAACACTGGCTGTAACGTGAGGCTACGCTGCTTTTAAAATGAGATTATTAGAGGAATTAGATTTGATTGGGCTGGATTAACACGATAGCCACTATCAAATGAACTGATAAGTTATTCCTCTTGAAACAACTCCTTTTCTAACTGTGCAGCTTGTGTGCCAGTGCCTCTGGTCATGAAACTACCAAAACTCTGCTGGTTCCACCCATGTGAGCCCGTACAGATCACTGCCTGTGCTTGCACCTTCATTCATGAAAATAGAGCCCCAAGAGTAATTTCATATGATTACAGGCTATACTTTGTCTGTTTTTCTTTTTTTTTTCTTTTCTTTGTTTTTGTTCCTTGTATTTTGCTGCCGCAGCCTTTTACCACTTCAGCTGAAACAGTATTACCTTGGCTTGTATTGGTAGCAAAGTCCACGTTTTGCTATGGCGACAACACTGCACCAGACATGCCATTAACTTAAGCTCCCTATTTGATGGAACAAGATGACGGTGTGTGCTTTGGTTGTTGGATGTTTGAGTCCCAGATGGAGCTTGATATCTCTGTCTGATTGTGTTTACAGAGCATGAATGTGCTGAAATTGATTTTGGCTGTGAACCTCCTGTAGGTGTGTCTCTAAGCCCTGTTCCTGCCAACGGGAAGATGGAGCCCAAACATAATTATTTAATCGACACTCTAATTTATAGACAAACAGTCTCACACAAAAATAGGGACTGTCTCTCTGGCAGCCTTTTCCAAATCTAACAGGAGCCCATTATGTGTACTGGGAGATGTAGAAATTGTCAGCAGTAAACAGCCTTGGGCATCAATGCCTGTTGCACCAAACAATGCGACCTTTTCGATCTAAAGTCACTCAAGGTTTGTTAGAGGAGCGTGATGAGCCAGGCTAATAATGGCTTTTAAGAGACTAATATTTGACGAAGAGGATGGATTTTTCAGGGACTGATATTTTTGGATATAGCTGCCAATATTATTGACCATTTTCTTGCCAAGCAATTCTAAAATATTACAAATGTCAGTCTTTCCTCCCAGAATTACATTCTTGTCTGGGTGGAAAATCAAATGAAACAGCATTTGAGCATCATGGGACAGTAAAACTGAAACTCACACTGATTGAATTCTTAAAGGGTGATCGTGCTTTCAAGCAGAGTGACCAACAACAACTGTTCAAAGGTAGGGAAACCTTACCATCCAATCTGCACATTTTATGAATAAACAAAATGTGTAAATAAATTAATTACTGTGCAAAAGTTTCATGGATTAAACCAGATAAAATTATTACGGTTAAACGAACTGCTGGAGTAGTTTGTGGGTGATATTAAGTTAGTCGATAGTAGTTAGTAAGTAAGTAGTTAGTTAAGTCGTTAAGATAGTTAAGATAGTTCCATTAAGATAGCCAGTTAGGTTTATTGTTAGTTCTTAAAAAAGTTCCTTACACAATATACTGATTTGAATTATCTCTTCTTCACTTTGTATCCTTAAGCTCCCGCTAGACTCTCTGACTGGAGTAACATTCAAAGGATTACTCACCCAGTCCTAATTCTCACAGGAGGAGAATTCCCTCAGTTTCTGGTCATTCTAGACTAAGAGGCTTCCCTCCGTTTCATGGTCCTTCAAGCCAGATTGAGGGCTTCCCTCCGTTTCACTTACTCTTACAGTTAGCAATCTGCAAAATCTTCATTGAAACCTTCCTCACCTTGCCTTAAGGAGCTGCTGCCTACAGTAGGATTTCATTAGTCTTGGTTCTGCAGGAGAGTTTTCGTGTCCTGTGATGGCGTAAGTGCTGTTTTAAAGGCTTTTCCATCCCAGCAAGAGTACAGTCCTTGGGGAGAACTCTGAATACCTATTTTTACCTGTTTTTGGGGTCATAACTATGCTCAGATTGAAAGATATGAATCAGCAGTGTCAATCCAAAAATAGAGGAGTCAGTATTTGTCTTTAAAGAACAGAATCAATCAAACTTTTAAAGAGATGTTGTTACACAAGTCTGAATTTATGTCAGACTCTGTGATCATGTGAATGTTTCACTCTATATCAGTCAAATGGATCTGTCCTGAAAATCATCAGCACATTCCAATAGAAACCCGATCGTTTTCTGGAATGAGTTCTGTCTGCGTTCCAGTTTGGCGTTTCAGTGGACTTTTGTCAAAATAAAACGTAGCAGCAAGATGAACGTTCATCCTATATTTTATTTTGATAGTATCTTGTTTCTAGCTGGCAGCATCACTAAAGATTTGAAATGGCAATGGGTAGCACTCGTTTCTGTCTTTCTTGCCAGTCATCATTTTGTATCATTTTCTATTTTTAAATAGTCATTTAAGAGTCAAAATTCCTCTATGATGTTCTGTGTGTTCTTGTACTTTCATCCACTTGTGAAGCAGTTCAGATAAAGATAAGGATAAGGGCTAAGGGTAAAGTCAGATTAGGATCAAGACTTGAGTATAGGGTTAAGATTAGAGGTGTTAGGTTTAGGTTAGGATATGGGTTAAAGCTGCTGTAGGCAAGTTTCAGCAGAATTGTATCATATGTGGTGAAATTCCCATTATATACCAACAGGTATTCATAAAGTAAACGTGCTGTGAAAAAATCTGGTCTCTCTGGTTGCTGCTGGGGCCCAACTCAATGTCATGAGCACACCTTGGTGCACACGCAGGGCGGCCAGCCTGCTGTGCACCGGCTTGAGCAACCAGCTCACAGCGATATGGCTGATGAAAGGCCATCAGACAGGGAGAAATATCCTGTTCCTTTATTGCCAAAGAAGCTCACACAGCAAAAAGCCAAAACGAAGGACGACCGAAGAGGGACAAAGTTGCACAAAATGAATTCGGTTGAGAAAAGGATAAAACTGCATAAATATTGGAAGTGTGTTTCAGTGATGGTTGGAGCTACGGGACTTGAATGGCTTCAAAAGTGATGCTTAGTTTGCAGAATTTTTGCGGGACAGTGGGGCTGTCTGAACACGACAAGGCCCAACTGTTCCTGTTGGGTCAGTTTGGGTTCAGACAAGAGGTCTTCACGGGTCCACCAGTACCCTATGACCCAAGACCCAACCCAGGACCCGTACGGGTTAAGATCAACGTTTTATATATGGTCAAAGCATGGATTATATGTGTCATGGCCGGGCACAGGTGAGAAGACTATGAATGTTACATTAGGTAAGACACAAAGTTTTGCTCTAACAAATTAACGTTAACTTGTTCATAGCAATCAGCTGTGAAATTGGTGCCAATCAGGTTCTGCATGGGTCCAGGACCAGTGTTCAAATAATAGATTCAAGGTTCAAGGTTCAAGTCCGACATTTCTCTGTTCTGTGTGGACCAGATGTTTTGATCCGTGAAGACCTGTAGTTCACACAGGAGGGAAATTTCAAGTATGGGTAAGGGTCAGGTCAGATTTTTTGCCTCAGGTTTCAGATTTCACGTTTTTCCCATATTTTAACCTTTAGTGAATACTGGATATACAGTTTGTTGTCTTAAGGCATGGATTGGTGAAAACAAAATGTTAAAGTGGCATTTAAACATAATTTTGGATTGAGATTTTGGATGATCTTGACTGATATAGCCTGATGTTGAATTTCAATTTTCCATCCATTTTAATCTGAAGGCAGCAGGCTTGTAGACTACATTGCTGAGCAGCCCACAATAGACCTGTACATGTAAAGTTTTATTGAGGTTCTGGCTGGTGATGGTTTAGGCAGCATTTTCTGAATTTTTGTTCTGGTTCCTGGGTTTAGGTCAGGTTTGCACAAAATTTAGGGGCCGAAGTTTAAGGCCTGATTCAAGCTCCAGATGCAAGCTGTAGGTAAAACCCAAGTTATATTTCAGTTTACTGTGTATTTCAGAGCATGCTTATCTTACGTTTTTGTCTGTTTTTGTCGCACATGGCGAGCACTTTGGCCACGTGCATTGGAGGCAGGAAAGAAGTTCAGCAGGGAGGGAGGGGGGAGTTGTTGCCGTTCAGAAATTTCTTCCATTCATCAAACTTGCCTACAGCAGCTTTAAGGACAGAGTTGGGGTTTTGGGAATGGAAATAGTCAATGGAAGGTCCTCATAAAGATGGATGTACACAAGGTAGTGTGTTTGTGTGTGTGTGTGTGTGCACGCACGCGCACTGCAGCCGAGCTGAGAGTTTTAGACAGTGAGGCAGAACTAAAGAGAACAGGATAGAAATACAAAACAGCAAAAGCAATAAGAGAGAGTGGGCAGAAAGAGAGAGAGAGAAAGAGAGAGAGAGAGAGAGAGAGAGGAAGAGGAGGACGATGAGGTAGAGTAGACAGCAGGACTCTGGGTAATGAGAGTGAAGCATTAGTCATGAAGTGAACAGACAGAAAGAGCTTAAGGGGATGAGGGAGGGAGATAGTGAAGACAGCGGGAGTTGAAGCCAGCACAATGCAGAGCAGATGAGAGGCACTCCTCACGCGTGGGTGTGTGTCCTCAGAAAACATCATATACTTTTCTCTTTTGGCTGATCGTGACACTTACATACACAAGTGCACATCACTCCAAACAACCTTGCTGCTTGTTATGGCCCCAAGTGGTACTGCTGGTTGCACTGATAGGCACTGAATCAACAGCAGTGTCTTTACTTTTTTTTCTTTTTCTTTTCTTTCCTATCGCTATCCTGGCTCTCCGTCTCTTTGAGGCTGCTGACTGCTCACGTTAGCTAACATTTTGGATCAACATCATGCATGTTCCCTGCCTTTTAGTTGGACCTTCTTAATAAGCGGCATTCACCTTCTGACAGTGTGGAAGGATAATTTGGTGCAAATTTTTATATTTTCTCCCAGTGGAGTTTGCCTCTGCTTACATCTGCTTTGCTGTCTTCCAGCTCAGGGTTAACACCAACACAACCCCATCGAAGAAGATTTTGTTGTAAGATGAATAAATCAATGAAATCTCTATTGCCCTGAAGGGAATTTGTCTTGCACACAATGAGCGACATTAAAACATTTAAAGACAATGAGCAGCATAAAAAAGTTAAAACCATTAACAAACATTAAGATATGACTGTGTATGCACTACAGCTGAAGGTCAAGAGTGAAACCTATCAGCAAAATTGTAGTCCTTATGCATAACTGTCATTGTGCCGACTTTTATGGACTGAAATAATAATAAATTTCCAATGTTGCTCATTTTTTTGAGACCCCCTGGAATCCTCTCAAGAACCCCTGCAGGTCCCTGAACCCACTTTTAGAACCTCTGGACTAAATAAAGGCAGCAGAAAGAAGCAAACCACCATTTGACTGTACAATGTGCAGCTGCTCATCTTGAGCCAGAGAATGTATTATTAGTCCCGCTCTCCACACCCTCAGTTGGTCAAGTTCGTATCCCAACACCTGTCAGTCATTTTGATGAGCTGTTATCGTGCCCGAGGCTGAGGTGACAACATCCATATAGGCTCCACAGGCTCTGGGGAGGCAGACAGTGAACACACACCACGTGCGGTAAAAAGTAACTGTGACGTTCACCTCGGTTTTAAATGTTCGCTGTTCTTTGTTTACTTCCTCTGCTCCACTGTTGTTGTTACTGTCACTTCCTGTTCTGTGGCCACGAGCCTTACTTCTGGCCATGCCCACATGACACGCTCACAGGAAGTCAGGGAAAAGTCAGTTTCACTCAAACCAGGGGATTCAGGCATAAACACACAGACTATTAACGTAAAATTCGTCCATTTTTTATTGGTATTTTCATTTGAAAAAAAAAAACATATTGCAGCTTTAAATCCAAGCTCATGACATTTGTCATATGCAGTCAACACGTTCCTATTTCCCGCAGAAAGAAG
>OMLF01016672.1:0-10523 GCA_900302615.1 Holocentrus rufus | reverse complement strand
GATTGTGGAAGAGATGTGCTACATTACTGAAACTCTACATTACTGAAAATGAACTGAAACTCAGCAGCCTCTCCTCCCTCAGTGCTCAGTTCAGTTCTTTATTCAAAGCAGTAAAGAAAAAAAAAAGTATAATCATATAAAATATCGTGGTAAGATATGTGAAAGGCGACATCCTGTTTTTTTTTTTACAGCCTAGAATTAGCTAAGTCATTAAAACAAACCTAAACCCTAAGAACTAGTCCATAGACATTATTCCATCAGGCTAAGTGTTACAGAAATAAAGTTATATTGAATCAGAAAAAACATGACAACAATCAATGAAACACGACGAGTGTGGAATATGAAAATATGAGTGCGATAAAATAAAACTATAATGTATCTCCACCTGGGGAGAGCCTGCTTTTTGAAAAAATCTGGACCGTTGTGGGGAGCAAACAGAATCCGCTTGTCAGATTTTGAAGTTCATTTTCTGCAGTAATGTCTTAGATAACGGATGAGCGAGTCACCAAATTAGACACAAGCTGTCACAGATCTTTGCATTGATGGCGCTCATTGCAAACAAACAAACTTTACAAAGTTAATTATGAGGAACAGTCATCAAAATTACCCAGACCTGAAGTTCTCTCCCTTTGAAAGCAAAAGTTTTCCTGAGGAGTGCAATAATAAGTTTGTATTATTTATGAGAGCGTGCTTTGATGTGGAAGCTTGTTCCGCTATACCTGACACATATGGCAAAGCAGTAATCCAAAAACATTGCTATCGTCTCCATCAGTACACATGGGGAGGCGTGGCGAAGCAGGGAAAACATGCCAGCAGGGTGTACACTCCTCCCCTGGTGACTGATTTTATCCAAATCATGCATTTTGGGATTGTCAGAACATACTATTTTGTATTTTTGCTGGTACAATAGCAAGCAGTGAGTCTTTATCTAAGTCTTTATTTCTAATAAGCATAAAGAAAGCCTGGTAGCAACGCAAGCCGGTGAGCTGTGCTCGACAAATACCCCGACGGGCCGAGTAGTTCTCATCTGTCCTTCATCCATCCAGATTCTGAGCCTGTTTGAGGTCACATTTTCCCTCCATATTTAAGTCTTAGGCAGCTCCCCTTAGGCCGGAGACGCACTCGACTTTTAAAATCCTAACCCATTTGAAATGGCATTGCATCATGCACATCACAAGTCTTGTATTCTCTCTCTCTCTCTCAGTTGTAAATCAGCTCACACTAGAAGATAAGGCAAGGACGGTGTATCACACACTTAACAATCCAACTGAGACTGCTGACTGCAGATGTATGCCACTGACATCAGGCCTGCTAATCTCATGGGAACACACACGATCCAATGTGAATCAATATGTGCTAATGTGCATGTTAATGTACTGTGCAATATGCATTGGAAAACAAGAAGAAGAAAAACAGGGTGAGAAATAGGGTGCACTGTTTTGCAGAGCTGAAAATCTGTAGACTGCAAACATCATGTCATTTCAGCTTGAAACATAAGCTTCCACATGATTATCCTGGCATTATCATTAATATTATCATTAGCGCAACTTAAGTATAACACTTTCTGTCTGTAAACTGCACTCTCACTGACTGTTGCTGCTCTTAAGTCTTGGATTGAATCTGTAATCCCTCCACACTTCAGGAGCCATCCAGACATCAGCTCATAAATATCAGACATGGCTGAAATGATTGGGGCAGCTCAGGTCACCCTGCAAGTCTATCAGGGAGGTTTCAGACTCAATCTGTCTCTCCTCTGATTTTCAGGATGGACAAACATGCTATAAATTGTCCTCTAGTCTGTCCCCCAACTCAAGTTGAAATATCTGCATGCCACATACTCTGTGCCCCCTTGATTTTGGATGTACTTCATTATTGGCCATAAGGAAATTCTCTTTTTTCCCCATGGCTGGTATGCTGGGTAAGCTAGCTCTTGTGATGCAAGTGGAACAGGTGGAGGGTAAGTATTTTGCTCACAGACACTTTTGCTAAATTGCTCAAGTATGGGCTCATGGGACATTGAACCCAGGATGACCTCACTAACCACTGGATCACCCTGCCGCCCTGGGATCTAAACTGGCTTCCGTAATAGTTCCTTTATTGTCTTTTTCTTGCATTACCAACATCCTTTCTCCTGTTGGTTGCTGTGTGATTGGTTGCCGCTCCCTATTGCCTGCAATTTAAGCAGCTAAACCTCTCCAAAGGCTGGGCAAAACCGTGACGGTTCAGAGCGCAGAGAGAGAGAGAGAGAGAGAGAGGAGAAAGAGGAGAAAGAGGCAAGGAGAAATAGAGTTGGCAGCAGAGGACTAAGCTGCATTAGCAGTGATAAATGACACGTTATGAAAGATGAATGATCAGAGGTGCTTCATAGCCGCGCTGCTGCCGCACAACCCAGCAAGTTTATGAAACCAAGCCTCCGACCTGCAGGGACTGTTGCACCATGCCTCAAAGGGTGAAAAATGAGACGGTATCACCGGGGGAGTTACTTTCAAAATATAATTCATCGCTACTGATGTAATTACTGATAATTAGGATTACTTTGGCATTAAAAAGCCATACATTAAACACTTAGTGATGCATTGGAATGTACAGACAGTAATTTAAACATTGTTATGATCATTTACCTCCCTTATCAAACTATATTATGCTGCTCTCTATAATGTCACAATCCCCTTTTTCCTCCACACGTAGCTGAGCATTCCACCAAGTAGTCCCTGATTTGTATTTTTCTAATGCTGTCTCTTTATCACAGTACCATTACATTTAACATATTTTCTAATTGGATTACTGTATAAAAGGCGAGTTGGTGATCCATTCCCCTTTTCTATATAGAGACAGTTGGAAAGCTTTGAGGCAAAGTACGAACAGCTCTAGCAGACTTCAGTTCTAGTAGTTCCAGAGGCAGCAACACCATTTCTAGGCCACTGCTCACTTGTTTTAGCACAGTTCATCTGTTTACTGTCTGACCACAACAGGTGCTATTGGCCTTAAAGGAATAGTGCATTGTCCCATTAAACTGCCTTTTTGCAGAGCATTACACAGAGGTTACTAATGGATTAGACATGTGTTTGATTTCCGTGTAAAGATGTCAAGCTGGCGGATAAAGGGAGGTTAAAATATCTGCCCCACTTCATGACCAAGGAGAAAAGCCACACCTGACCCAGTGTTGGTTCTGTCATAAGCATAGTTACACAGTTCAGCCACTTTTGGTTTTGATTCAAGTAGTTTAGAGAAAGTAGAAATATAAACTGAAACATATTGAATCTACCAGATCGAGAAATGGCCTAGTTTTGAAGCGGTGTCACACAACACTCATCCACTAGATAATGTTTATTGTTGTGCAAGATCCAGTGGTTCCTGCGGTCCTCCTAATACTGTTTGAAAACAGTCATATCAAGTAAAAGGTGGATAAAGAATGCTGGTGGACATTGATCATGATGAATTAGTGCATTTTTAGCTGGGTCATTTGTATATAAACACCATCATCATTCATGTGTCCCTGGTAGATCATTGCTCCAGTGATAAAAGGCTCCATGTTAACTCTTCAGGCTTTACATGGTTCAACTGAAATGTAAGTTCAGTTCAATGCATCTTAGTTGTTTTGGGGTTCCATAGCAGAGGCATCCAATGAAAATCACAAATTGGGTTTCATCATTTGGAAAGTTCAGAGGACGTCAACAGTAAACTTTTTGTTTGCACCCTGCAATTAATTGCATGGAAATTGCCTTGTGAAAAGTCAACCAAATGCTTTCATACATCATGCTGAGTGATTGTAGGCTCTATGCTAACATTTTAGCATGCCTTATGTTGAATAATACATGTTTGCATTTTAGAATACACTATATTGAGTGATATAATATTCCATGCTAATACTTAAGCTTACCTTATGTTGAGTGCTAGTAAGCTACATGCTCACAGTTTAGCATATACTATGTTGAGAGTAGGGTCATGTTGTTCAGTGCACTGAACACACTGATATATGTGCTAAAATGTTAGCATGCTGACATTTTTGGCATACACAAGGTTGAGTGATAGTTGGCTCCACGCTAACATTTTAGCATGTATTAAGTTGAGTGATGAGCACCCTGCTAACATTTTAGCAGATACTGTGTTCAGTTACAGTTTGCCCCAGGCTAAAAATTTCAGTCTGCTAGTATTTTAGCATATACATGTGCAGAGTTGTCATAGGAACCATTCCAACACATTAGCATGGAGCACCAGAGTCAGGGATGTACCAGGTACACATGGATTATTTTGGTGCCTGGGTCTCATTTCGTAATGGCTAATCTGACCAACAGCACAGTCTACCACAAAATACTTGCTGTGTTCTTTAAAATGCAAACCAGAGACAACTCACAGGCATGACCATTTTCAGCAAGGAAGATTTTTTTTAAGTGTAGAAGCCCATTTTCTAAGGGGTGGTCCTTCCTTGTGGTCTTAGGTAAACAGATTAGTGGAAAAACATGGAGGCGAGGGGGTTGGAGGAGATAAGGAGGGAGGATAAGCAGGGCATGCAGAGACTGGTACACTACCTGTAGGAAAGAGATGTGGAATGACAGAAAGCGAGTATGTTTGTATTAAACACATTTGCTCTGCTTTGCCAGAACATCAACAGTGCCTGTGATGGAGGAGGTTGACATCCTGTCACTGCTTCATCTGCGGACACACACACACACACACACACACACACGCACACTAATACTGACACAGTTGTAGCATCAGCCAGTCGTCCACAAACTCTCTAAACTGTCATTTAGAAAGTGAAGCGCCTTGCAAGTGAAGTCTGTCAACTCACATATTTCAACCTGAAGAGACTCTACTCACATTGATGATTTTTTGAGCACATATCATTCCTGTTTTTCTTTTTTTCTTCTTCTTCTTTTTTTTTTCATTCAAATTTTGGATAACTTCATCGAGAAATGTCCCATTGGAGACGCGATGGAGAGAATTGCCCTCAGATGTTTTATAATAGTGAGTGTAGGGAAAGTTGCATTCAAAACTGAAATCATTAATGCAATCTACTGGAAAACTAATTGAATGTGATGCAGGACATTGCTGGAAATGAGCATGGAGCTCTTTTCAGCAGTATCCTGCATCACATTCAGCTTATATTCTTACATTTCCCAACCTTACACATGGACTAATGGCATCCCCAGCTGTATAATATCATGTACTGGGAATATGTGAGCAGAAGAATTAGCCTTTTCCCAATGTTTTGCAGCTTCCCCCCATTTTCAGTGATTTTGACCTTCACCAGTGATAATCACAGGCCTCCCTGTGCGGCCTGCAGAACACGAGCAATCACACCAGTCATTATGGTGACTATCGGTGCTGTGGAACAAAGCAGTAAAAAGAGCCGAAAGGCTGTTAAATGCGCAGACATCCTGCAATGGAGCTGCACTCCACAGCCTCGGGAGACTCCACTGCAACACATAACCAGTGGACAACCTGTCAAGCTGTAAACATATTTATAATTCTCTGGCCCGGAGCCAAATATGAACATTAGGCAAATGACACTGGCTGGCATAATCAGCGCCAGAGAAGAAAAGGTACAGGAGCAGCGGAGTGTTTTGATGTTTCTGTTACTTGAAGCGCTGTCACACATCAGCTTGAGTTTGCACTGAGCTCTGGAGCTGTTGCACATCCCTGTACACCGATATGCCTTAAACAAATCAGCATATTCCAGTGTTTTCTTTTTGATTCGGTGCATGTAAAAATCATATTCTGTCTACAGTGGCCTAGATACGCTCCTGTCTTGACAAGGAGGGAACTAAATAATACAGGTGGTTATAACTTCTGTATGCTGCTGATTTTGTCAGTTTATGCAAGTTTGGCTCACAAGTGTCGTTTCCTGGTAGTTATACTGGATATTTTTGGATATGTAGTGGTGGAAAAAATCCTCAAATCCTTTACTTAAGCAAAATTGGCAGTATGCTAATAAAAAAAAAAAATGTTTTAAAAGTCAAGTAAACAAAGTATTAGAAAATGTAGTTAAGTCTGAAAAGTAGTAGTCATAGTGAAGAATGGATTGTTTCAGAGTGTTAAATTATTGATGCATTAACCTGTAAGAAGTATGTAAGTGTAGTATGTTGTAGCTCTAACTGCTCCATATACTGTTGGCTAGTTTACACTCTAACAATGCATCACATTTGATGTTTTTCATGGAAAAGCTTCTTCTGCAAAGGAACTCCAGCTGTCAGATAAATGTAATGTAGTAAAAAGCAGCAGATTTTCCTCTGAAATGTACTGCAGGGAAAATAGAAAGTCTCACTCAATAGAAATACTCAATTAAAGAGACAGAACCTCGGAGCTGAACTATTGTAATATACAGTATAAGTGTGCCAGTACATGGGCCAGTATTGGTCTTTCATCACAGTTGAGATCTGCTGCCGTCAGACTGGCCTCCACCCAGGGCCTCAGTCTGTGAAAGAAAATACATAAAAGAGCTTTTCTTCCAAGCTTCTCAGCTAAAACACCTAACATTTTGTTCCATTATATACTGCTCAGTACAGAACACAGTTGGTCTGCACACATTTATTTTCACCATGTGAAGTTTCACGGTGTCCATAGAGAGGAGTGAAGGTTTGAATTTGCCCCTTGAAGACTATGGTGGTGTGTTGCTTGCAACAACATTAGGGTGTTGTTAGTGTGTTGCACAGTGGAATTTCTCAGCCATGCGGAGCTTTTTGCTAGAGAGTTTGTTCAAAGTCTTGATAGTTTGTAAATTGCTTAGTTTTAAAGTTTTAAAGGTAAGGAATATGCTTGAATTCAAATATACTCCACAAAAAATACTTGATTTTCAACATGATCTGGTGTCTACACAATCATTCATGTAAGAAATATTTTAATATTTGAAATGATCCCGTACTCTAGAAATTAGCAATTAAATATTAAATATATTAAATAATCATGATCAAAACTACAGTCAAATTGAATATGAAACAGTAAAAAAATGACAGTATACATTGATTTTTGTGGGTATAAAGGATTTCTGCAAACTTTATTTTTCACAATTGCATTTAAGGTAACGATTTAACTGTAATGATAAAGGCTTTGGAATTCTGGAAATTTTGATTTAGGTAGCTTGAAAGTGCTTGAAAAGGGCTCAAATTTTATTCTTGGGAGGCTGTATGAACCCTGTTGCTAACAGATGCATTAACCATTAGAGCCATGGGGAATAGGCCTTGTAAGCCACAGCGCACCTGTCAGAGCTCTTGCAGGGGTTAAAACAGTGTAAAAGAAAGACAGAAATCCCTGGGTTTGAATTACTCTCCACTGGAGCAGAACAGTATAAAAGGTCCGTTATTTCCCAGGCTGTGTGCAGGTGACAGGTACTGTAACAGCATCATAATGACAGAGCAGAGTTGTGGAAGTGACCCATGACCCCAGAGCAGTGGCTGCTGGAGGGAGGCCACTTGGGTCGGGGCCCCTGACCCGACCCGACCCCGGCCCCCTGGCCCTGGGAGCGGTCATGGTGTGTGCCGGTTTCACGCACCTGTTTCCTGGGGGGAACGTGACCGGACGGCCATTACTGTCACAGCCAGCAGCCCTGCTGCACATATTTCCATGCACCGCCTGCTTCTGGCTTTGCATGAACGTGCTGAGGCAAATGATCTGTACTAAGGTCATTCCATGCAAGTGACTGGAAAACAAGGTCGCCTCACAAAATGTGAGCGGGTATGCATGTGTTTCGTGAGATAGCCTGTCTAACATGCAGTGAGTAAGACTGATATATGGGGCTGATACTGTTTTTTTATGCGATAATGGCTGTTGGCATGCAGAGCGGTGGAAGAGGTATTTAAAAAAAAAAAAAAGTGAAATATGTTGTATGGAATGGATGGGATTTAAACTGGGGTGCAATACTTAAACAAAAACAAGTAACCATGTAACCAAAAAAGTTGCTCAGATACAGGAACTGGAGTACATGTAGTTCATTAATTCCACACTTGACCTTGTAAATCATAACGATTTCAACTTCAGGTTATTTAACATTTTTATAGTTTGCGTACCATAAAACTGAAAATACTAGATGTTTACTGTGTTTGGCTATTATGTAGATGGACCTCTAATTTTATTTTATTTTTTATTTTATATTAACCAGTCAAACAATTTGTTATATATTATCTTAACTTCAACATTTCTTAGAATTTACTTGCAGACTGTAGGTTTAACTATTTTACAGTATATCACAACAGACGATGTGTTAGGAGAAGTTTGTTGGAATACAGAGTTAAATGATACATGTGTGTATTTCAAATACACGACACGTGTATGTGTGTGTATTTTTCTGAATCTGAATCTGAATTCTGAAACGTTGTGTAAACAAGACAGCTTTGGAGTTGCTGTAAAGTTCATTCTTGAATATTGACAGAGCTAGGCTAATGACTCCTGTAGACTTCAAGTCTTTATGCCAAGCTAACATGAACTTCTACCAAACCAGAAACTGAACCAACAATGTTATCAAACATCTTGTCTCAGTCTTGGTAAGTTGGAAAAAGGGTACTTGCCAAAAATGTTGGAGTATTTCTTTAAGCTCATTTTTTGGTGCAACACGCTTGCCAAAAGAATTTTTACTACATCTTCACATGAAATCTGTTTGGTCTGTTTGGGCTGCATAGCTTAGAGTCTGTTCTCTCTACCTCTGCAGTGTGTATGAGCATGCAGAGTGCAAGTTTTAATGTGTCTGTCTACAGTTTACATGTTGATGTGTCTGTGTGAGAGACTGTATGTATCTCTAACACGTCCAGGCTTAAAGCAGGGGTGTTGAGACTTTTATCTTCATCTGATTCTCTTTGTCAAACATAGCCTCCGTGCTTCCATCTTTAAGCCCATCATCGTATTACCTGACTTGTTTGTGTGTGCTCATTATTAGATTTCAGCCTTTCCCCTGGAGTTAACCCACTAACGACAGCTCTCCTCTCTGTGTGCGGAGAACCGTCAGACAATCCGCAGACAGTGCTGAATGCCACAGATAAATGCAGCGCAGTCCCGTGCAGTGTTTTTAGGCTCTCCCTCACCTTGTCCTTTTGTTTTCCTGGCTAAGTACAGACTATTGTGTTACAGATGGGATTACATAAGTGGAGTGCATAATGCACCTGGGCCCCGTGTTCACACACTGACAATATATTATGAAACTTTATACATAGCAGCTCTTAAATCCACCTGGAGTCTCGTTCTCACACGGCCCAGTCCACAGAGGTCAACAGACTCTCAGGTCATTAAAGGGATACTTCTGCATTTTCTTCTGCAGACGCTTGTTATAATGTGGGAATCGTGATGATGGTGCTGGAGTTGAGCTGAAAATGGCAAGCTACTGTCGTATTGTTAACATTCTTAATTGGAAACCAATGGGCGTCGCCAGCAGCGAGCAATCTCATTGGGTTATGGCTTGAGGGGAACCTATTGGATTGAATGAGAAACACTTGAACTAACAAGCTGTTTCAAAGATAGCCAGGGGGCAAATGTTGAGACTTTAATGGTGAAGAAAAATAATGGACTGAAATTCAGATTTGCAAGTTATCTTTCTAACCAAGCTGGTGTTGCAGACTGAGGAATTAAAGAGGGTTAGAGGATTCCTGGCACTTGCTGTATAACAAGACATCTTTTTATAAATGTGAACTCCCTCAGCAGCTCTATCAGTGTGACATAAAGAGGAGACGGTGAGGACACTCAGTGAGAGGCAGAGGAACCTGGAAAACCTCAGTCCAAGCCTGATGGGGATTCCTCTGTGAGACCAAATCTGATCAAACTTGCTCATTTATGTTTGTTAAGTTACTGCCATCGATCCTTGAAATCAGACTCCAGCCAAAATGTTTAAAATGGTAAATGGACTGCTTTTCTATAACGCTTTTCTAGTCTACTGACCACTCAGCGCTTTACAATGTCTGCTTCACATTCACCCATTCACACACATTCACACACTGATGGCGGAAGCTGCCATGCAAGGCGCCAACCAGCTCATCAGGAGCAATTAGGGGTTCAGTGTCTTGCTCAAGGACACTTCAACACGGTCTCTAGAGGAGCCGGGGATCAAACCAGGAACCTACTGGTTGCTAGACGACCGCTCTACCTCCTGAGCCATGCCAAGAAATTTGTGCTTGGTTGGGTTTGCGGCGTAAATGTAAAGATGCTAGATGAGGTAGAGAAGTCCCTGCATGTAAATCTAGATGTTTTGACTCTCGTCAGGAAGGACAGCAGAGTTTGACGTGGCCCTAGAAATTAATTTAGATTTAATATCAGATTGCCAATAATATTTTTGACCCAAAGTCCAAGCAATTAAGTGAAAATAAATTCAGCAAGACCCGAGCCAAAACTGTCGCATCCAGTCGGGTCCTGTCAGGCTCAGGCATAAATATTAAAGCTGCGGTGATGCAGCAGAGGAAAATAACCAGAGAGGGTCAGAAGGTTCCTGGTACGTCCTACATCAGGAGGTCTTGGCACAAATGTAAACTCCTTCGCCAGCCCTCGTTTATCACGGTTTTATCAAAGAGGAGACAGCAGGGAGCTTTATCTACCTGGCGGCGATA
>OMLF01016666.1:5981-21137 GCA_900302615.1 Holocentrus rufus | reverse complement strand
CCTGCTGTTTCAAAGGGCCCTCTGGACTCTGGATATTGTTTAGTGTGGCGATGTAGCCTAACTAATTCATTCCGTCTCTTTCTCTCTCTCTCTCTCTCTCTATCTCTGTCTCTCTCTCTCTCTCTCGCCATCTCTCTCTCTCTCTCTTGCTCTCGCTCTCTCTCGCACTGACCATCTGTCACCCTCCCTGATATTTCTGTTCCTATAAACCCTCTTTCGTTTTCCTCGTCTGCCCTCTCTCCTTTTGCTGACTCACTCCACTCTGACATTATAGCGCGCCAAAATAGCTGACTCTCTCATGTGGTCTCATTGCGCCATTTTGTTTTAATATGATCCTCTTCTCCTCAGTGATTTCCTCCCCACTGAGGGGCTGTCTAATGCAAGGCTATGAGGCGAGCATGGTGGATATGGCCAGCGAGGGCGGATTAGTCACTCAAACTTCATTTCATTTGTGCAAAAATATATTATTTAGGTTTTGTTTTTAAGTAATTGATGGTAATTATTTGACATATTTTGGTTTAGAGGGGAACCTTATCAGCTGCCAGATGTCCTCATAAACATAATAAGCTATAATAAATAAAGCTATGGTAAATATTGAATATTACAGATGAAAAAAAATCTTCCTTTCTCATTCTTAGTGGAACAAGCCGTAATGCTTTACTTGAAGTGGTGCTCAAAAATGACCATAAAGCCATACACTGTAAACACAACCTGAGAGCATGAAAATTATTCTGTGGTTCATCACATGATGTTAACATGATATTCACATCACATGATATTAAATTGAATGTAAACTTCTCTTCAATTTCATTTATTTAGCCTGCACAGCCTTTGAAAAGCATTGAGATCTAACTAATCAATCAGTTATCAGACAGAATGATGTTACAGCAAAACGATGCACAAGACACACAGTAGGAAGTTTTAGCACGGCGTAGCATGCCTTCCTGTCCCACACAGACCAGCTTACACAGCACCACCAGACTTCGAGCCGGAGTGTATGTATGCAAGCAGAAAGCAGCGTCCTGTGATCAGGGGGCATGAGGAGGCACTTCAGGGACCATGAGGGCAGATGAATAATATTGTGCAAACCCATAGAGTGAGGTATATGTTAATAGGAACACTTAAAAGTCAGATCTGGCCTGGATTGGAAGCCAGTGAAGGGAACGTCAGAAAGACTGTGATGTGGTCACATTGTCCAGTTGTGGTTAATATTTGGGCATTAGCATTTTTACAAGTTGAAGGTTTTTAATACTGTTTAGTAAACCACTAAGGTCTGGTCTTGATGAATTACAGAAGCATGTTTAATGGTTTCAGCATCAGCCATAACAAAAGACAAATTATTTATGATGTCATATTGTAAAATAAGTTTAGTGATTCCTCTGAGGGGTTTAATAATAGATAATCTTGTAATGCACATAATGCACTTAAGTGAATTGTCTCTGGACAATCTATAAACTGAAGGAAGACTAAGGCAAGTCCTCTTAATGGGATATTGGTGATTTAGTTTTGTTGTTTTGATTCTTGAAAATGTGAGTCTCTGGTGTTAAGAAACTGTCTAAATCACAGCTTCGCTTACTTGGAGGAGAATAGTAATTGCTGAGGGACTAAATTTAGGCCTTAACTGAATGTAGTACTCTCTTCCGCAGTTTGGTATGTATAGTACATAACCAGCAATTAGCAGAGACACATTAAGTGGGTTTAAACCACTCAGTTTGGTCTATGTAAATCTTAACAATAGGAAACAGGTGGATCCACAGTAATGTTTCAGAGCTCTTTTACAGCTCTGGATTCCAAAGATGCTTGAGCCTCATCGGACCAGATCTGTCCTTACGTGGCCTAAACAAACAGGCCTCAAGGTGCCGTGAGTACACAGACATTTGCTTGCTGCCCAGTTTGACAGCAGCTTGAAAGCAGTGCGAGTTTGATTTTGTTTCCTTTATTCTTTTTGCCTTTACCCTGCGTTCACCCTGCAAGCAGCTTGGTCGATGGCTCACTCTGTTTTGTCGGATTGTAGACGGTGAAAGAGGCTCCATCGATGTATGCAGCTACAAAGTTTTGAACAGGAAAATCATGTATTTTTTGCTGCTTTGGCATTGTTTTTCCTAATGCTCCATTGTTTTGATGTGTCAGCATCGCTAGCTAGCAAGCGCTAATTAGGCAGCGGTAATTAGAAATAAACACAAGAAACCTCAATGAAATGACTGCAGAGCTTGCACTTGACCTTGACTGGGCTGTTCTCCAAGTATCATCTTTGAGAAATTTATTCCAGTAGTGTTTCAAGTGAAAGTTTTACCGTAGAAAACAGAAATCGAAGCCATTCAAAGCTTCTCAGTCAAGAGCTGGGAAGCTTTGAGTGGCTGTAATCCACTTGTCCATTTTTCACAAAGCCATTGTTCCTTGAAAGGAAAAGCACATACTCCTATATTTCCACATATTTAATCGAATCGAGGATTCTTTAAATTAAGTTGTCAAGCTTTCACTCCTCGATGGCCTTCATCAGGACATGTCCTGATAACGACCTAATTGACAAGCGAATTAAAATGTCTGTTTGCTCCGATAAGGAGTGCAGAGCACCGTTTGTCTTTGTTAGCACTGTCTTTCTTCCAGCTCCTTTTCTTTCTGTGTCTTTCTGTGTGCGTGGTCATTTTGCTGTTGTACAACTCTTGTTCATGAAGACAAAATCACACTGATAGGGAAACAAGGAAGCACAGGAATCTGATTGCCTTTTGATGTCTGATGACTGTGAAAAGTACAACCATGGCCGACATTTCTTAGCTGATTGTTGACTAATCCTCATCAGCCCAGTTTCCGTAGTCAATCAGCTCTGTAGGAAATACCTGGACTTCTGCTGACTTGCTTGTAAGTAAACACATTGTTTGTAAGCAAACAATGTGAGTGTCCTGACTGACCAAATGAAAGAGACCCTGCCTGTCCTGTTTGTCGCACTTTGTGTTTTTCCCTGTTGTGATGTGGCCTAGATTCCCCTAACTGGATGCTGCGTCTGAAGGTAGCATTTTGCACAGAGAGGCTAGCCAGCAAGATTTGTTATTTTTTTACGCCTTGCTTTTCCTTGAGTGAGAGCAGTGCATTCGTCTGTAGTTCCTCCCTGGGTGAAGTGAGTAGGAAAAAATGATTATTGCTAAATATAATATCACTTATGTGTGGCTGATCTGAACAAGCCCCAGACCAAAGGAAATCCAAGCAGATCCTGTGTCAACATTTTTTCTGAAGTCAGGCAACTCTTGTGCCAAGGAGGCAACCTGGTCTCTGCCTGCCAAGGACTATTGCATGTTTGCAGGACGTTTTATTGACACAGGTTGATTTTGTCCGAGAGCATGCTAAGCATGAAAGTCTCCCACAGTCAGCTAGTGTAAAGTAGTTTTTAATTACAGTATCACGGCTTTGCAGTAGAAGAACAGGGATAGATTAAGTTGTGTGTACTCAGACGTCGCCCCAGGAGCTGAAACCCAAACCCGCAGAGTAAATAAACTATCGCTGGAGCTGCTTCCTAACTGCTGGCGCTGGAGGCTCCCTGCAGCCTCGGCCGCTCTACGGACTTATGTCCATCTTATAGGCATGTTCAGCTCCACAGAACACGCGGTGGATTGATCTGTCTGTTTCTGAGGTAGTTATCTTGGATTACTGAATGTTTTCCTTTTCTAGTGGAAAGTGAACATGAGTAAAGAGTCCAGGAGCAGAGTACATATGATAAGTACCCATCAAGTACCATGGCTTTTTTTCTTTCTTTTTTTCTTTCTTTTTTTAACTAGTGCTGAGCAGATTTAATAACTGCAGATTACGAGGAACTGGTTAAAATTTGTATTCAAATTTTAATTATATGTGTGTTTCACAAAAGGCCATCTTTGTCTTTTTGAGTGCATATTTGTTGTCATCAGTGTATTAACTGAAGCTGTATCTTTAAAACAACCAAAGGATGTTGTTGTTTTCTTCCAAAAGCTTGTGTAAGTGTCTTAGTTTCCTCATCTGTTGGCTCTCTTCCAAGGGAAGGAACAGCCTTGTCTGGGAATGAGTTAACGGATGGGTAAGCTTAAAAAGTCACGGTCATAATCCAGTTAACTCTGACTAAACCTGCGACTTTGCAGGTTTGACTTTAAGGAGCTGTTGCTGTGGTAACAAGTTAGACTAAATTTTAAGCTTGCTTTGAGGAACAGAAATTCACTGGATTATGTCAACTTGTCAACAAATAGCTAACTCAGTTATCCACATATGTGGAAGGGGGCCCTGGTTGACACAGGCTTATGTCCCGGGTTATTCTTTTTTCTACCTTCAGTAGGGTTAGGTTTATATTTGTGGCTGATATTGGACTTTTGTTTACAACCAGATCTGGACAAGTTAGTGAGCCATCTTTGATATGATGGATATGATGCACTTGGATATATTACATATTTCTTGTAGAATTAATCAATATCAATATGCTGATAATAATTATTATTCCATGTTTTAGTGGACAGTTTAAGTGCGCTGTAGCCTAAATGGTCTAAATGAAAAAAATGCTGATTAGTTAGAGTAGTTAAAGAATTTAAAGATCTTGAATATCAGCTCAAAATATCAGCATTCCAAATTTATTTTTGGATTTGTGATCTATTCCTGTGATCATGAGCCTGCTTACTTCGAACTTTTCACTTGTGTCAAATGGAAGCATTTGGACAATGTTTTACCTGCAGAATATAGGTGAGTGTGGCTGTCCCTTTGAAGTTTCAATCAATCAATCAGTCAGTCAAACATTATTTATATAGCATTTTTAATTAAGTCAAATGCAACACAGAGCGCTTCACACAATAACAGTACTAGATCAAAAACAATGCAAGTAAAAATTGAGAAAAGTAAGCTAAATCAAACTGGGATAAAGGCAACCTGAAATGTACAAATAAGGTCAGAAGCAACAGGAAGAGGGATGAGGAAGCACAGAGAAGAGGGAACACAGCAGTTTTCATTTTTAGGTATTTTTTTTATCCTGCCTGAGCACATTAAGTGAATACGCTAACTGTTAGATATTCATATAAAATTTATGGTCAATAATAATAGGTTTACATTTTTTTCCCCCCAAATCTTAAATCAAGGATGAAAGTAATCTCAATGCATTGTACCTTTTCTAATGAGTAAAATCTCCTCTCCATGGGGATGTAAGCTTATAAGTTATGCTTATGAATGCTTAGCCAGGATTGGGAACAGAACAGTACAACAGTGGTCCTGCTTAGAGCACATGAAGGATTTCCAGGCAGAGCAAACCAAGTCAGCAGTCTGCCGCTCTGTCTGGAAGCCTCTTTACTGCTCAGCTGTTTGACCAAGATCCTTCGACCTCCTCCTCTGTGCCTCTGTTGTTTTTACAGTTTTGCTCTGAATATGTAATGTGGCACTGTGTGGCTCGCACAGCAGGACTCCGTGTTCAGTTTTGCACTGCAGCTCATATCTGATTGTTTTTGGATGACTGTTTGTATCTATTCTAGGATGCAACCCATATCTGATACCAACGTGAACTGACATCAGTGTTGGAAACACACGCATTAGCAAAAGGCATTGCATCTGTTTTTGCATCTAAATGCTTTGCCTGCTTGTGTCAGCATATTTCATTTCCCGTCTATATATTTCTTCCAGTTTGAGACTGAATTGAGGCATCTGCCCAAGCACCAAGATGTTTTTTGACTTTCTTTCCTTTGTTGTGCTCAGCCATGCTGCTGCCTTGGTGCCAAAATTATGACAAATGTCTCAGTTCAGAGGCGTTCCGGTGGCTCACCGTGTAGAGCGTGTACCACGTAATCGTGGCGGCGCGGGTTCGATTCCGACCTGTACCCTTTGCGGCATGTCTCCCCCCCGTCTTTCCTGTCTGTCTCCACTGTCACTGTCAATAAAGCAGAAATGCCACAAAAAAAAAATCTAAAGAAAAAGAAATGTCTCAGGTCAGTGATGTAGCGTTTGGTTATTGTCATGGCAATACTGATGAATTATGTCGTTCACCAACCTCAGGATCAGATTTTGTAATGTGTCCGCAAGGTCCAGCTTAGAATTGACAAAATAGGACTCTGTGCAGCTGCTCAGGCTGATTAGAAATCAGCAGAACTGTGTCACATGTGAGGGAAAGAAAATCAGAATTGGTCACTTTGAGCTGCAGTCTGAATGGAGCTCATGCCTGTATTGGGGTTGGGGCATCAAAACTAGTTTGCAATGATGAAATAACCCTGCATGTATCTTGCCCAGATACCACAGTATGTGTCTAACCTGTTCGCTCCAACTGAATCACTGTGTATTTGTCAGATGTCTATCCAAAGTGTTAGATCAGCTTTGTGCTGTTTGCCTGGTGTAGTCTGTTTCAAAACAATTTTGTCTAGAACACTTACTGATATACACTTTTGTAAAAAGAGCTGCACAAAGGCCGCCCCCACCACCACACTGTGTCTGCTCACGCCAAGAGTGTCTCAAAAACAAAAGCTGTTCAAAAAAAAAAGTGTAGAATGTGGATACAGTACTTGGAAAAAAAAACAAAAACAATAAAAAAAAAAAAAACATTATGGCGCCTGCCAAAAAATGCGCGCTGCTCGAAAATTGGATTGCCTTCAAGCACAGGAGATAAAGAGCGGGGAAAGGAGAAGAGAGGAGGCCGAGGGAAGGACGGAAGTAACAAGTGAATAAAGCGGACGGGCATGTTGTGAAAGTATTTTCCAAATGTCGGGATCCCAGAGGCTGCAGCGCCACACACAAAACCAAGTATGCACATGTTATGTAGGCCTGTAGGCAGGCGAGAGGGGAAAGTGGTGTTGGTTGTCATTCCCTTTAAATTAAGCCATGGGCAGAGGCAGAGAGGAAGCTTTCTAATAACACGTTGGAGCTCATTGATTCATTCAACATGAGTCTTTTTCTATTTTGGTTTCATGGTATTAATTTGGGGCTCGGCATTTTGGCGCCCTTTTAACCCACTCTTTGCCCTTTTTATGTGGTTGTTCAGTCAAGTGGTCCTAAATGTGGCGCCGGAGGGATTTTTGTTCATACACAGCTCTGCCTTTTGCCTTTGTTTTTTAGCTGCAAAAAATATGGCTCACTTTGACGCCTGTCATTTTGCATCCCTGACCCAAAAGAAGCTGAATTCTTATTAGGTGGGATGCGGAATGGCCACAGGTGGGAGCTGTGACTTCAAGAGAAAGGGAAAAAGAAAAACAGTATCAGGGCACTTTACTGTAATTGAGGTTAGATTGATGTTTCACTTTGTCAGTGTGTGTAGAGTGATATGGACCTTTAATTAGGTATTAGATTATAGCCCAGTCAGTGTGTTTGATACGTTTGATAGGATGAACTTTGATTGCATAGTTACTGTAGACTTGATCAATATTACACTGGTTGTCTAGGTGAAGCCCTTAACATGAGATAATCCTAATTCTAGTCTGAATGAATATTAATATAATGCTTTTCCACCCTGCCAAGATTAAATTCACTGACTACCAAAGTGACCACCTGAGGGCCCACAGACATCAGTATATATTATATGAAACAATGATATTAAATTAATAATTTTGTATTTTAAATGAAATTAATAAATTACATTCCATGCAAAATATTGTTGATGAAGAATATTGCAGCTGAAAGATGTTGGGTTTAATATTTAAGCTTTGTCAGTTGCTCTCCCAAATTCTTTTTCCTTTCTTTCTTTTTGGTTCATCCAAATTGGAGCATCAGATCTTTTGCGCCCTCCCAACCTCCTCTTTACTAAATTCTTGGGGAAACATGGAGCACAGAATGTTTATATTTTATGTATTTGTGTGCAACGAAAACTTGGTGTTCATTCTGAAATCATTGAATATTGGCACAAAATAGCAGCTGTTTGTCTCAGCAGCTTCATTCCAAAAACATCTGTGGTGCTACCAGACTTGACAAACCCGTATCCTGATGTTCGTCTCCATTTCCAGCCGCTGCAGTGTCGTGGTAGTCTCTTGGTTAAGGCCGCACAACATGAAACTAGCAGACATGAAGGCGATGGTGATGATGACTTTGCCATGTTTCCGTCACTGCAAATACGTCAAGAATTTTTACTGCTTACACTGTGTAGCACTTCTGGAAATATATGACATGTGTATCCACTTTAATCATTCAGCTTTTTGCTGCAGAGAGGCAAAGCCTATTGCTGGCCATGACTGGAGCAAGATTATAGGATTTTACACAGTAACCTTCCCTTTACCCTGTCACTGCGACAGGGCTGAAGCTTTTTTTATTCACCATGCATGCAGCCGTCTGGTACAACTTTTAGCTTAACCCCACTTACGGTAGCAATAGGACGTGTTACTGTGTATCCCTACATTTAGTGTGGGGCTAGGGGCACGGCCTTGCTCCCCATTTGTAGATTACCATCCAAAATGCTTATTTTTTAATTGTTGAATACCAAATCTAAACAGCCAGCATCTGTTTTGTGTTGTGTGTGTTTTGTGTTGGCCTGTCAAGATGTTATCCTCAGCCTGTCTTGTCTTCGTCCTTGTCCTGTCTCTGCGTTTGGCTTCTGTCTCTGCTGTCAGAAAACTTCTAAAATAAAAAAACTTTGTAATACTAACAGAGATGGAGACAGACTGTGTGTGTGTTGCAGCCTATTTCTGTCCTTTGCCTGAGGTTGAATGCTTAGGAATTACACATATGCTGTTGCCAGATGTGGATCAAACTGTGACCACAGCTCAGCGCCTCACCTTTTTTTTTAAGTTACTTGCACATGTTAGGAGACACACACCCACACACACACACACACACACACATACACATAAACAGAGTATTCCCTGTGTTTGCTGTCAAGATGAGGAGAGTATATAGCTCTGTAAATACCACCGCTGATTCTTCTGTCTTTCACACAGTCATGAAGCGACAGTGCCAAATCACAGTGTGTGTCCTGTCTCTTTTCATTTTACTCTTAACAGCATTAATGTAGCGCTTGTATTTTGCTGGGACGAAATTAATCAAAACCTCCATTTTTGGTATGTAGGTCTGATTTAGGGGTGCTCATTTACATCTCAAAAAACAAATATGGCAGCTAACCAAAGCATATCTTGCCTATAATGGCTGCTCAGAGCAGAAAGGATTTTGAATATTTTTTTTTTTACCCCTCCAGTTTTAATCTAGTGTCTTCCTCTTCCAGTTAGCCAGATTGTGCACTTGTACAACCCCTCCTAAAGGAGATTTGTCCCCAGCTTTCATCCACTTCCAGGATAATGTAGTGGGCAATCACCATGAGGTCCAAATCATTCTGTACCCGAGGGAGAATGTGTTTTAACACTGTGGGTAGACAGAGATGCTGTTGCCTGTCCTTGACTATTTTCTCTTTGCTTTTGTTTTATATTGCCGTGAGAGTGATACTCCTCAAACTGACTCAAGTTTAACTGTTGTATTGCCATGAAAACAGTGTTAACACTGCATAATGCAGCACAACAATGATACTGGGCAGGGGTGCCGCCAGGGATTTTGGGCCACATGAAAAGAAATTTTATCGGGCCCTTGTAAAGGGCCTGATAGAAAAAAAAAAAATTGATGCTGTTTTATATAAAATATATAAAACATGACAGTTCCTTGGTTACTGCTCACTGTCTCCCTTGCATTCCCGCATGCAGGTCTAATTTATCTCCAAAACTGTAGACTCACAGGTGGTGGCACTGGATTTGGGATGAAAAAATACATATATGAGGCTACATGGTCGTTGCAATTTAATCCTCTGATTTCCAGAAAATTTCTCTGATTGTATGGAGAGCAGTTTCAACTTTAAATGAAACTGTCTAGTTTGAATAGGCCAGAAATTAAACTGCAGCCTATTGATAAGTCTATTTCTAACAATTTACCTATCCAAATGTGAAAACAGAACCATTTTATTTTAATTATACTCTGCCTCATTGATCACCATGATCTTAAAGTTGGAATTATTCTCCACCTCAGTTCTTGGCTTTCTTGGCCTAATTTTAACCCTCTGAAAATGATGGTGGATCATCTGGCATTAACATTACTTTTCGACTAGTCTTCTGAAGGCCATCACAGGCTCAGTTTTTAAGATTTCATCATAGAAATCTTGAAATTGAAATGAATCTGCTGATACCAAACATATCATGCTAGCTTATGGGAAAGGAGCTAAATATCACTCCAAATGTGAATTGTTTTTACCGCGAGGTCCACGACCTCAATATGAAATGATTACTTGTAAGAATAACTTTCAGTCACCACTTAATGAGGGTTGAGATGAGGATGAGGAACCTGCTGCTGCTGAAACTGATTCATGGCTGTTTGACTGCCTTCAATCTTTACAACTGCTGACATTAGCTTGAACTGTTCTTAAACTGTGTTAGCTGTGAACTGTGCTCACCTTTCTTTTGACAGAAATTAGTCAGGAGTTGTCTTCCCTCTCCTTGTTTTCTTTCCCTTTCTGCTTTTTCTTTTCTTTTAAGGCTCCCTGATTTTGCCCTCTTTGGGAAAGACATGTCTCTACTCTACCTGATCAGCAGCCACTCCGCTCGTTAAGCTGGTTTAGAGACACATCCTCGCGCACCTGCAGCTGCAGGGGCGGACTGAACCATTATGTATTGTAAGGGGCGAGAGGGGCCTCAGAGAGCCTCCACTATTTTTTTTATACAGAGCAAAGTCTCTCATCTCTCATCATTTATTTAGCCAATTGTAAGTTAATTATGACACTAATTACTTAGAAATAAAAAATAAAATAAAAACAACCTTTTTATTTCAGGCCTTTCGAGGGCCCACTCCCCCATTGGGGCCCTGGGTAATCAGTCACGCTTTTCCCCCCACTACGACGCCCCTGATATTGGCCGTCCTCTTGCCATGACCTGCATTAGCCTCTTGCTGTTTTAGAGAATTGGCTGCCGCTTTTTGGCTCAGCCTGTAGACCTGTTTTTGGTTCCAAACTGAAGACTATATTGCTCAGCACAGATTTCTGACAAAACAAAGTCACTGTCCTTGTTAATCTATAATTATATCAGGTATATATTTGTACATACCTGAGTGATAAAGGCGTATTCACCACCAGGCTGTAGGAAAAAAAATGCTGCCTCAGAAGACCACACCGCTAGGCCATATACAACAGTTCATATAGCCTATACTTCACAGTACTACTGACCGTTTCCCAAAGCATAACATCCTTGAGAAGATTTATTTTTCTACCTCCCAGCCAGCCATTTGATCACATCGATTTGAACAGTCTGCACGTCATTTGTTTCCGTGATGCATAGCTGCTTCTATCGCCGTTCAGCACTTGCTACAACTGTGGAGCATGTAACTACCACCACACAAACTACCGACTTAACTACGGCTACTTTATCCATGTCCGATATAGAGCAACAATTGCAGTTGACTTTAATATGGCTGCTCTCTTCATTTTCAACTCTGTAACAGCTACCTTCAACTTCTTCATTTTCATTCTGCTTGTTGCTGTTGTCGTAAACCATCAGATGCACAAAGCCCTGGCCGCTTTTTGTTGTGATTGGTAACTTGCCACCTTGTCTGTTTTCTGATTGGCCGGTATACGTCATGTGGTCTCCTCCTTCTCCTACCTAAAAAGAAACCTGGTGCAGCATATTTTCCAAAACAGCTGCTTCTGTCGGCATGCAGCTGCTCCCCATTGACGTTAATGTAACCAAATAAAAACAGGCATAGCATTAGTTACGTGGTTACTGGCTGCTGGCGTCTAGGAAAAAATGATTCCTTGGCAACTGCAGTGAAAACTAGCATCAGTGGGAGCATCAGCTGTCCTTTAAAGGTTACCAGGGTATTTCAGACATGGCCGTTAAGCAGGGCCCAAATGAAAATAGCGGTATATCTGACACATCAACATAAGGAGATGGTGGAAAACTTCAGACAAGCATGAAAAAAGCAGAGACAATCTGAAAAATCAGAGCAGCGTGAACACTCCTTAATACAGGTATTGTGTTGTGTTCAATGCTTAATACTACTCTAAAACAAAGCATTAGGTGAAATACAACCCGTAGTATGATTATGAATCAGTTTTCTCTGCATTATTGGATGAATGAAAGTGCAGTCAGCGGTTAGAGGGATCCAGGAAATTCAACATGAATTAAACCTGTGACTTTCTAGTCCTGAGACATCTCTTTAATTCTTTTAAGCCATCATGCCACTCTCAATACATGATTGGTTTTTTCCCTTGTCGAGTTTTTTGGTTCACAGTGGGGTTTTTTAAGCTGGGGGGCAATAATAAACTTTTCCGTTGTTTTTGACACTTCTGTCTCTTACATGTCCCTCATGGAGAGCCATGCGCTGTCACCGCCATCAACACAGCAGGGCCAAATTTTCACAGGCCTGAAGTGGAGATAACTTCTTTTGTCCTCCCACCCAAATTGTTTTTGTTGTGCTTGTTGACGATTGCCAGTGTTGTTGGCCAGCTCGCCCTGCAAGAGGGCATCAACACTAATCCCTCTTTCAGTCTTAAAAATCAAACATGTTTGAAATAATCATGATGGTCCCGATGGCACTGCCAGGACGGAGATTTATTTCTTTAACTCTCATGCAGAGCAAGATCGTGTGTGCCAACTGTCCATCGCAACTGCCCCCAAAAGTCAGTCTTAATAAGCAAATCATGGCTATAATTTGGTGAATAGTGGCATATTTTGTCCCCAGCACCACAGACAATACACCATGTTAATCTGTGTGCCAAAATTTGGCACAGAACTCTCCTGAAATAACTTGCGTCCACTCCTCGTGTGAATCTAACTCCAGTCCATCAGAGGTACTTAAAAAGCTGTTTTTACTCTTTACAGCCTTGCTTAATGTCTTTTGTAGTAAAGAGGCAAAGTAATGAAACAAGCCAATTTTAAGTTTTGAATTAAAGTCAAACAAGAGCTACTTACTTGCTTGCACGTATACCAAAATGAAAAGTGGGCCGTAAATATTCAACAAGAAGTTCGAAGGCAGTTGGTGTGCATGCTTGATGATGAAAAAGGAAACATTAAGCTGCCAAATTTCAGCAGTAAGTTTGACCCATCTGTCCATCCATTCAGTCCTAGCTGCTTATTCCAGATCAGGGTTGCAGTGGCAACAGGACGAGCAGAGCAGCCCGGACATCCTGTTCTCCAGCAGCTTCCTCCAGGTCTTCCTGGGGCTTTCCCAGGCACTCCCACACCAGCATGTAGTCCTTCCTTGCATGTTCTGGGTCTACCCTGAGGTCTCCCTCCACTTGGAATTGCCTGGTACACCTCCGTAATCTCATTCTTTCAGTCACACCAGAGCACATGACCACATGCATGGGCTGGAATGAAGATCAACCATTAAATGGAGAGCTTTACTTCATGTCTCAGCGCTCTCTTCATCACCATGGTCCAATATAGCAACCACATTGCTACAGCCAATGTATATAATCTCGCAATCATTCATTTCGTGAATAAAGCCTGGAGATACCAGAGTTTTTTGATTTGATGTGACGTTTAGGGCTGCCCCCGACCAAAGATTTTCCTAATTGACTAGTAGCCGTTAGTTCAAGCCATTAGTCGACTAGTCATCGTACATTTATGATATTAATTTAATTATTTAAATGCATATTTTTTTGAGAACGTCAGAAAATGGTTTGAGTTTCGGGGCTGAGAAAGAATGTTATTAAGTAGCCTAACACTGTTAACAGACATGTGATGCGAGCTGCCCATTGACGACACCGGCAAAGGCAGCAATGATTCTGAAGTGGATGCACCTATAGGGAGAAATGCACATTAAGTTAAACATACAGTAAGCTAGGTAATTTAGCTTCTCCAGTTCCCATGGACACTTGGATCGGCCTAATAGCGCATATGACAATATGTTTATTTATCTGGGCTATTTAGAGTGGCCATGCTAGGTGACTAACTTTCGGCTACTTACATGTTTCAGATGATATGTGAAGTTTGAGGTAGACGAATGAATGGTGAATATTTGCCTGTAGAGTTTACATGTTCTTGAAGTCGTCCTTTTACCCTCTCAAAATGATCCCACACTTTGCATTTTCCGCTAATACATCCATTATGTAAACATGAATGTTAGCCATCATAAAGCTGCCTCAGTGACTGAGTGTCGCCACTTCCTATGTCCGTGGTTTCAAATTAAAAGCGATAGGTGTGAGGCGCAGCAGCTCCCGAATGGAGTTTGATTTTTTTTCTTGTGGCTAGCTGACCATTGAACCCTTGGTCGACTAAGACTCTTCTCATGAACTAACGTTTGGTCAACTATTAGGGAGCAGCCCTAGTGACGTTCCATGTAATGCAAACAGAGAGAGTAAGGGCTAGCTTGACTTGGAAAGTGTTTTGGTGTGTTTCTTTGGCTGATAATGTCCTCTTCAAACTACCTGCAATTTTTATTTGGTCATGAGCCACCATCATCTTTACTTTGTTACCCTCAGATTCTTTTGTTCTCTATTCTTTTGGCACAACAGACCATGGTACATAAAAATTCTTAAGAGATAACAGTGTATATGCAGGCATTAGGAAATGTCCCTCACATCATATAGAAACTATAGCCCGTGATTGAATAGTTCTTCTTTTGGACTGGGAAAAGAATCCCATTTCTAATTAGTCAAGTCACCAAGTGTGTTCTAAACCCATTTTATTGCTGTCGGTGGATCTCCATTCTATATTGGCAAAGTCTTCTACCCACATCACAGGTAATCTGTTGGGGAAATAGCCAAGATAGTGTGAGACTTGCAAGGGGCCAATGAAGATTGGTGATGTATCCACTGTACAATGCTAAATTGCCGGAAGGTGGTATTCATGACATATTTCTGCACATGAACAGTAGATACTAATCTTTATTCTAATCTTTAATGAATTTTTCATGTATAACTGCAGTAGCATTAGTTGGGCTGGGTTAGACACCTGGAACTCATTCTCTGTTCCCTGTCCTGCTGTTGGGACAACCTGAGTGTGCAGTTCAGGCTCTAGGAAATCATTCTCCCAGAGAGCAGTGACTCCAGCTGTAGGGTGGAGATGAGTCCCATATTCTCATAGGGGACAGATGGAGAAAGATGACCTCCTACTAAATCTTTATGGATTCAGAAACCAAGGAATTCGGTCTGTGGTTTCTGATACTGTAGATGTGATTTTGCATTGTTTGTAAGACTTATCTGAATGAAGTCTGCTTGGGCTTTGAAGTTGCCATCTTACCTCCCTGATGAATGTAGAGTGTACACAGTAACGATGTGTT
>OMLF01016663.1:5810-17874 GCA_900302615.1 Holocentrus rufus | reverse complement strand
TTATGTGACAGTGGAACAGATATCGCTTAAAGTGGCATTACAAATACAATACAGCCAACAGCTGTCATGACTGAAGTTTTACATTTAATTTTGTGTGTGTGTACGTGTGTGTGTGTGTGTGTGTGTGTGTGTGTGTGTGTGTGTATATATATATATATATATATATATATATATATATATGTGTACACACACACAAACACACACATTTATAGTGTCCTCATTGTTGCTTATAAAATATGTGTGTGTGCATTTGTGTGTGTGTGTGTGTGTGTGTGTGTGTGTGTGTGTGTGTGTGTGTGTGTGTGTGTGTCATGATTAGTGTACCATTACCATCACTGGCTGGATGGGTGTTTTCCTGTATCTGCTGAGCACAAACTCATTCTTAGGAACTGTGAATTATGGCGTCAGTGTCAAGGGTAAGAGAGCAGTACCTGGTACCAACAGCAGTCTGCAGCAGGGTGCATAATCCTGATACGAAGAATATGGTGGAGATGAGCTGACTTTTGGCAGCATTGTTGTCCTTGATGCAGAGGGGCTCAGCCAAAATCAGGGGAATGGCAATGATGCCGCCGAATGCAAGGATATAGTGCTGTGGAGTCAGATGCAAACAGAGAGAGGAACACATCAATTTGATCCTCTTTTATTCATTTGTTCAGCAAAGTTGCAATTTTGGTGACTGTCGTTATCCCAGCGATAAGCACTATCCTGGTGTTGTCTGTGGAAAGGGGGATGGAGTAGAAGGAATACAGGAAGAGTTTAGGCAGACTTCATCAAAGGCCAATCAAATCAAAAATTCCCTTTAAAAGCAGTGCACCCCCCTCTGTGACGCCCTGGCATTTTCCAGTGGAAGAGATCAGACTGGCTTCAGTCACTGCAGAATATATGGCATCCCAATAAGACTGTACAGCACCCAATATGAATTTATACTGCACAAATATATCGCCACAATTTCCCTATTTACGAGGAATTTTTTGTTTTAATTTCAGTGCATAATGATGGTGATGTCAATCATCCACATAATAACAGTTACAACAAACTTTTTACTACATTAAAACTTGTTCCCATCATTTGGTGGTATAAACAACTCATAAGTATATTTCTGACTGGAGTAGGCGAACCTGTTATTTCAATTTCATGACAGGAGATTTCTTAAATCACACACAAACTAGGCCACCGCGGTGATCTCCATGTAGAGTGTGTACCACGCACTTATGAGCGCGGCCCTTTGCTGCATGTCATCCCCTCTCTCTCTGCCCTGTGTTTTCTGTCTATCTCCACTGTCACTGCCCAATGAAAGAGTAATGCCCATGGTTGCATAAGACGTAATCTAGGTATCCACCTTGATTAACCTGTATGTAATTGCATGGTGCTTGGAAAATGCACATCACTTCCCTCAAACTTTAGACCAACCTTCCAGTCCTGCTGCCTTCAGGTTGCTGTTGAAATTGTGATCAACCATAAAGAAGGCTGTCATATATCCGACAGGCAGGAGTGGAGCACAGATACAGGTAAGAATGACCCCTTAATCTAAACCAGTACAGACTCAGCATTGGTAGCATTTTCAGTAGTATTGCCAGTACTCTACTTGTATTATTCCCTTAATCAATCAAAATCATGGCTTTGATGTGCAAGTAGATCCTTCTACTGCTTGAAGAATTGATGTCAGTGTGAAACAAGAAAGCAGAGCATTGATGAAGGGGTTGGTGTGATTGTGGAGAGGTCTGTGCCAGTGCGCCTTCACTAATTAATGCCAGAGGAACAGCACAGCGCTTCTCATTTTTGCTAAGACCTGTTATTGGATGGCAATAGTGTTATTTAATGCCAGAGTGATAGCAAAATTACACAGTGCCAGTGATAAGGACAAAAAACACACCCACAGTTCCACCCATCTTGGCGCTGGCAAGTTCAGTTTAGAAGAAAATGGCAAACTGGTGAAAACAATCAAAACTAGGTTAACGGCAGACAAAATTTGAACCCACTGGCACTAAACTGGGCTACGCCTAACACGAGGTTGAAAATAGAGCTCCAAGTGTTGTATTTTATGTTTTTAAAAAACAAGACAAAAATTTCCATAAACTACATTTGCTTCCCATTGCAAATTGGTCAATTCCTACTAAAGTGTGTTTTGTGTGTGTGTGTGTGTGTGTGTGTGTGTGTGTGTGTGTGTGTGGTTTGGGGATGGGACAGGAAGGAATGTGATTTATCATTGATTCAAAAGAACTGTAGCAAAATAAAAAGCAAGCCAAGGTCAGTTTTGGTACTAAAGAAAGTGGGTGAGGATACCTTTGTAGGAGTAAAGAGGGCTGTTTACATGCCCTGTGAGTAACTCTGTATCTTGAATTGGCACAAGTTCTGTTGAAGGAAATTGTATTTACCTAATCAATGTATTGCCCATACTTAATCAATATAATCAGGAAACATATTAATCTGTATCAGGCAATATATACAGTATATGCTGTATTCATGTCTCATGCACAACATGGAAAGTAAGGAAAGAAAGAGATCATACTGCCCTGTTCATGCTAGTAAGTGCATGCATAAGTAATGGGAGTGTTCTTCCAGAGAAAGAGGTTGTTAATTGACAACTGTAAGCCACTCGTACCCGGAATACCTTGGAAATAGAGGGGGAAAGCTTCTAGTTTCGACCACAAGACACAAACATGCTGCACCCAGGCCCTTTTATATCAGTTCTACTTATATACTCTGTTGTCTGAAGATGAAATTGACTAAAAAGAAGTCAAAGTTGATCTCATTCGTTCTGTGTTCTGCTCCTCGAAACTGAAGGTAGACAGTGATGTAAGTAAAAAGGTCAAGGTTCCATGTATTTGGAATTTGAACCAACAACCTGGTATCACTGAAAGTTTACTTAAGTCATCAGTCTGTAAAGTGCCTAGTCAGCCCTCCAGCTCTGGCAAGATTACTCTGTGTGATGACAGGTGACCCCGGTCGCACAGGAGAGAAAGACTGTGAGCATTTGTCTGCACACGTTGGCTATTTTGAATACATTTACTTGTGCCACCTAGGAATTTACAGTAAAATGTATCTCTGTTATTAGGGTTACCCTGGAATATCTAGTTTTTCATTTAAAATGTAAAATCCTTAGCAAAACCTGCCTCACCTTTTCTTGCAAGTGCTATTCAGCCCCTTTATTTAGCCAGGCTACTCAGTTAAAAACATCTTACTTACAGTGGCAGACTATCTAAACAGAAAATGCCTCCTGACGGGAAACTGGAAGGGAAAGGGAGGGGGATAAAAAGTATTATGTTTTGGGAGACGCAGGGGAGACGGAGAGCATGGTTCTAAGCAATGCCAAGATATGTGCACCATTGACCCATCTCCAGACCTAAGCCATTAGTCATCATAACAGGTTGTGGACGTGCGGAGACAGAGAGAGAAAAAAAAAATCCATGTGGGTCAGACTGTGATGCTCCGCTGTGCTGGCCGCTCCTGAAATGGTTTTGACCCTCACAGCCACCTACTGAGGGATGGAGCCCAGTCCATCAACAATAGCAATCATCAGGGCCAGACCGGCCACCTGGAGTAAGGGGAGTTCTCCCGTGTGTAACACTGATATGAAAACAAAAAGGTCTCATGCTATGTGCATGTCTGTGTGTGGGGGTGTATGCTAAGCTGACAATAACAGATTGATTGTGTAAAAAATTTGGGGTGAACGCTGAATCCTAGTCATGAAACCTTTAATGGGTGAGTACCAGAATGAATACAAAAATAAATAAATAAATAAAAAAGAAGAAACGCTGGCTATCCACTAACAGCTTTATCTCAAAGTATTGCACTGATAGAAAACAAAACAAATCTAACTATAAACTACATTACTACTATACTATATTACTTACTACCTAAACTATACTTTACATGGTAGGCCGTCTCAGTTTCAATTGCCATCATCTATGAAGAAGAATTGATGCAGTGGAGCAAAGTGAAATGCGATGCACACATTAATTTCACTGATGCGCAGATAATGAGCCAATATGAAACACAAAATCTTCATTGCTGCATTGTTTTGCATGTCACATTATCTCTATGTTGAAAAACAATGAGTTGGAATTTCCATTTAAAGAACAAAATGAAGTCGTGCCAGAAGTGAAAGCCACCTTGAAATGCAGTCCTCTCAGCTTCATTACATTCCTCTGAGTGGCCAAAATCTAACAATCTAATCTAATCTAGGACATCATTGCATTTCTCCAAATGCCACTGCGATGGCATTGCATTTCAGTCAAAACAATGCAGCAATGGAAAGGGGGCGTGGCTTACAGAAGGAAGTGCTGCTGGATCCGTAGATAACTACTTCCTCAATTATGACTCAGGAAATTTAGTACAAACATAATGGAACAAAAAATATTATCATTTTTACAGTGATATATGCAGAATATATAGCTAACAGTCAAATGAATGAGCTGTGTTTGTCTCCTGCATGTTCAATCAAACAAACTGGTGTTGTGGGCATCCAAGAATCTATGAAGTTTTTCTTTTTGCATCCCAAATCACCAGCCCTCCTTATGGCCCTGCAAAGTATAACTGCGCTTGTTGTTCTTGTTTAAGGATTTGAAAATGTTATCATACACTTATGTCGTTTTTGAATCCTGAGTGAGACTCGAGTTTTCTTGTATGGACAATAAAGTTCTGTTGCTTTATGGGTGCTTTAAAAATGCATAGTCATGAAGTCAAAAACAAGTCTGTTTCTCTTTATTCCTGAAAAGTCATCACTGTGGAGACACAAGATTTGTATCTGATGGGTGCTGAAGAGTAACACACATATACCTTAGTGTGCCAAAATTAGACACATGGATGTGTTAAATACTGCACATTCTTCCGAAGACTGCATTTCCCACTTTTCCCATTAATGTGTTGGCCACCAGGTCAGATGTCTTCTGTCTTCAAGGAGAGCACTTTTGACCTCTGTCAGCACACCGGCTGAGAGTTTATATGAGAACTTCCTCTCCTAGGCTTTATCCCAAAATATGTAAGAACTAATTTATGTCAGCTGTGCCCTTGCTAGATACTCTAATTCTATGTTGAATGGGCTGGAATAACAATGAGAGAATATATGCAGTACACTTCCTGTTTGTGTGAGCCTGAAAACACTTGAGCTTTCTTCAGTGTTTAGTACGACCATTTCCAGGGTTTGGAATTTCCACCAGGGCTGGCCACATTAAAATGTACATACTCGTGGTGCTATAAAATGCTATGGATAAGCGCATCCAACTGTATCCATCCAAATTTACACATTGTATATTTATTTTCTCTTCTATATATGAGATAAATGTACAATATTTATAAAAATGTTAGATATTAAGGCACCCAAAAATGACAAAGCAATCAATAAGGACTCACCTTTCAGGAAAAGTACTTCCCATAGTTACCTTTTAATGAAGTGAACAACCATGATTGATGCCTTATGCCCTGTCTGAGGTAAAGAGGATAAGTGCTAGTAAGTAAGTAGAGTGGCTTTCAGCAATAATCAGATTGGACTGAGACAAGGCTGAGGTGAATTTTCTTTAGTTTTCTGGGTAAGGTTTGGTACACTCACATAGTTTATCTAAGGTCAGTGACTTGTTAATGCAGTAACAAAAACATTCACACCCTAGAAGATACCCAGTGCGACCACATTCTTTAAATGTTGGCCAATCAACATCTTTGCAGGAGAAGTGAAGCAATGCTGACAGTCTTTCCTTTCACTTTCCCTGCTCAGGTTCTCCCCGATGGTTTGGAGTTTCAAACGGGCAACCTTCCAGTCGTTTGCTCACGCCTCCAACCTTTAGGATATTGATGCCACCATGCAGAGGGAAATCTAGGTGAACGCGGAAGAAGCTGTAAAAAATGTGGAACTTTGTACAGCAATGAATGGGATATTAGAAAGCTTGTGTATCTTGGACCTCAGCAGCCAAACAACAGAGAAGTCATGCGCTGCTTCAAAATCCATGAACAGCTAACCTGCTTTGAACAAGTCTCATTTGGAAAATAGTAGCTTCTTGTGTTCTCTGTAGTTGCATAATGGCTGCCTATCACCAGTGGAAAATTCTCAATTGAATTTTTATGTTGTATGCTTGCATAACCCTTCTAAAGTCAGTCAGGCCAGAGGACAGAGATTCGGTTAGCAACAGTGATCAAGGAGCTGGTACAAAGTGGTCTCCTTTATTTCTTACTATCTTGGTGTGAATGTAGATGTACTCATTACTGGTATGACAATGCAATAGCATAATATGATAAATGATGCCAAGTACCCATAATCACAATACAGAGCATCATCATGGGTGTTATGGCTATTATACAAGTATTGACTGAAAAACTTTCTTCAAAGTACAAGTAAGTAGCCTTAGTCCAGAAGTTCTGTCTGCAGGAATACCTCATAACCAGTCAGACTGCATGAAGCAAGGTCTTGAAGCAAATTTTCTTAATCGAGCGCACACTTTACAGTGTCCTTATTCTAGCACACGCATATATTGAATAAGGTATCAAAAATGAAAGATAATGCCATGTCAACATAAAAAAAACAGCTCTGATAACAGAATATTAAATAAATAAGGGAGTGGTAACACATATAGAAAGCATTAAAAAAGCATGGTTTCAGTAATAACTAAATAAATCAAGGAAATGTCAGTCCATCATAGATGCTGAAACATTTTGCAAGTAATTACTTTGACATAATTTGTTTGTTATAATGTTTAGCTGATGTCAGGTTTAATGATGGTTGATTAGGCAACAGCTACTTATGTATAGATGCTTCTAAAGAATAAGACACAGGATGTGGAAAATGGCAGCACATATGCACAATGTTTGACTTCTACAATGACTACTGTTACATTGGACAAAGCAATTCATGGGATAACTGTACCTGGAAACCCAGCAGGATGCAGAGGTACCATGGTGGCCTGTCGTTGAGGGAGTACACCAAGTCCAGACCTTTGTCCACATTCTCCTCCATTGCCTCTGTGTGTGGCTTCCCGATGTCGACTATCTCTGGCTGTTCGTCATTGTCGGTGCCCTTAAAAGAAAAGAAAGAAAAATAAAACCTAGCCTCTAGCCTCATCAATCTAGCAACATCAAACATTATTTTTTATCTATTTATGATTCCTCACAGACAATATGAGGACACTTACTTCCTGATTTCCTAACCTACAAAACACACCTTTGCACTCAACAAAGGTGCAGCAAGAAAATACACAGTAAATTATAATAGTGAGCATAACAGAAAAGCTCACAGAGTCAAAGGTTGCCTAATGGTAATGTTTCATTGTGTCTGAACCCGAACAGATTCAGGTAAAGCCTTGCATCTCTGGTGTGATCTAGATCTTTCGGTTTAGTATCCCTCTAGTACAATGACATAGAAACTCCACGTAAGGAAGCTAAAATAAATAAATAAATAATGGCAGGGTGCATGAGTTTTTCAAAACTTGCGCAATCTATGCATAGTATGCATGAGTCACCAATGAACCTCCACAGAACAAACAGTACATAGAGAATTCTGGTGTGCAACTCTTCATCAGAAATGTATTTCAAATTGTGAGAAAAGAACATCACTTTAAGCTTTGCAATAAAATGATTTAAGAGGGCTTCAGTTCCTTTGCAAGGATGACACTTAAAAAGTTCGGCACTTCAAATCCCAGCTATGACCCTCTGGGTGAGTAAGTGGGTGAGGGGAGGAAAGTGGCTGTCAGAGGAAGACTGAGGGCGTACTTTACTGCTCCCACATATGACTTTGATGCTCTTGTTTAGACTGACAGTTGTGGGGTTGCTGTCTTGCAAAAGAGACATTTTGACGAGACACGTGCACACGTCTCACGTTTTCTGTTATGGGAAATGAACCTTTAACCATGAATCTCTATACCTGCTCATCCGGCCAGTAGATTACCCACCAAAGATATTATATACAAAACTATTCATTTTGTATAAAACTAATAGCTAATAACAGTTTTCTATTAGCTGTTTTTGCTACGTACTTACTTATACCTGAATATCTTGCTTTTGGACATACATATCGTGTGCTTATTATCTCTGGTATGAATCACACCAAGTTTTTTTTGTTTGTTTGTTTGTTTTTGAGTCACTTATGGTTCTGTATAGCTAAGTTGTCTGGAACAGGACTATCACAGTGCCAGGACGAGGGGTTTCATTCTCACTGGCCAACCAACACTATAAATGTATAAAGTGGCAATAAAAGGCATTTTATGTCAAAGTGGCAACTGAATAACATATGTTAAAAATGAATGTATGCTTTGTTAAGTCTCTAACAGTTCATTTTCTCACATTTTTTAAGCAGAGGTAAAATCGTAACCTTTGCTTATGCATACAATCCACATATTCAAGCACAAAAAGAACCATGAACCTTGAGATCTTATACATATTTCTCAAGCCCTAGAACTGATATGATTCTTGGAAAGACACTCGTTTGTTTTTTTTGTTTGTTTTTTTGCATAATTTATTTTGGCAAGGGCAAGTACAATGCTTAATCATTAAGAGGGATGGAAATACAAAGCAGTGTATTTCCATGCTTTAGGGCTCAGTTGTCTAATTTGCATGTTTGCCTACGTTTCCTCCCACATTCCAAAGATCTACAAGTCAGGTGGATTGGAGACAGTCAACTGCCCGTAGGTATGAATATGAGCGTCGGTGTATCTGTTAGCCCTGTGATGAATGTTTCCCTGCCTCCCGTCCAATGCATGCTGAGATAGGCTCCAGCCCCCTGTGACCCTGAATGAGAATAAGCAGATATCTTTCAAAGCAAATACTGACACACAGTGCAAGGACAAAAGAAAATCACATGTGGTATAAAAGAATGGTATGATGCAGAGTAGTCCACGATTGCTGAAACAACAGTGACAGATTTATCAAAGACTTAAAAATACCCATATGGATTTTCTTTGCTGATATACAGCAAGGGGATTTATAGAGCAGTCACTGGCAGAAAGTTATTGTTGATAACATCAGGTCTATGAGTGACTTGTACCTTTGTAGTCATGGTGAACAAGGCCAAATATTCCATAGGGCCCACCTGATACATGAGACAAGGGGCTGTCCTCAAATGGAAAGAGGTCAGGTACCTCTTGACACAGCCCACATGGGACAGATCACTTACCAAATGGGTTGTAAAAAACTCTTTGAAGGATGAGTCAGTTTGAGGGATAACTGTGTCTAAAGATACGCTATATAAAGATATTACCTGGTTACATTTTCTTTTGTTTGCATGGTTATCTCTCCTTTATTGGAACACTGAGAGGGGAGTGGGGTGAGGATGACATGCAACAAAGTCATGAGATTACTCCAGCAAACACTGTTTTGATTATGGGCTACAGCCCAGCAGGCTAACCCTGCTGTTTTTTGTTTGTTTGTTTGTTTGTTTGTTTTTTTTGTTTTTTTTAATCATCCCTGGTGGGGGTAAAGATTAAACCCAGGCCAGAAAGCAAACATCTACACCACTGGTTACATGTCCTGAAGGTGCTAAGCACCATCATTTCATCCATGTATGCACTGATGACAGGGTCTGGGTGATTCTTGACTTTGAACAGGTTAGCTCCTAAGCCTTTTTCATTGGTCAACACTGCTCTCTTCACATATGCGAAGAGACTATGGTGAAGTGCCAGCACACAAGATTTTGTCCAGATTCTCATCTAGTAAGCAACATCTCACATAAATTTCCAATATCAGGAAGAAAACCACATAATGTAGCCTCTCTCATTACATTTTAGTGTGTAGCCTGTGTCTGAGTGCTATCACACTAGATTAAGAAAAAAAATAAATCTTGTTTTGGGCAGTCTACCTTTGTCTTCAACACAAGGTCACGTGGCTGTGTAAGTGAGAGCACACGTGCAGTACAAATACCAAGCCATCTACATTTGATTCACTCTCTTGGTACAATCGTTTCAACAGGCAGGGATAAGTTGGTCAGTTGCTGCCATCTAGTGGTTAGCCATATATACTACAATAAATACTGACTGCAAGGGAGGAACTGCATTTAGCCAAGCCACACAGGCTGACTGATCCCAAATCTCACCAGACATTCTGCTGTTTAGCCTGTTAAAGTACATTTTTACAGCTCCTGAACTATGGCTGATTGCCTGTCAGATTGGTGGCACAGAAGATAAACCTGGAAACCAAAGCCAAACTTAACCCAGCTGGTGGCTGGCACTTTCCAGCCTGGCTATCAACCAAACATCCAACCCCAGGACTCTGGCTTACAGGCATGAGCTACAATATGTGTTCTCCTTGAGGCAAGAACTGTGTTGTTAGTGATGTCCTCCTCCCCAGGTAGTCAAGTTCAAGCTCCAACTTTTGTCACTTATCTTGATGAGCTGTCTACCATGAAACGGCGTCTAGCAGTGGCCTGAGGTAACTGGCATCTGCAAAACCTCCAAAGGCTGTGAAAAGGCAGAGGCAAACAGTCACTCTGTTGTGTTTGCCTCACCTTAAACGTCTATCACGTTTAGCTTTGCTGTTCTTCATTTTCATTATGACTTCCCTGCCCTTTGGCTAGAAGTCTCACTTTGACAATCACAACTCAGCTCCCCTCTGGCCATATTCATATAACACACCTAAAGGATATGGTGCACCTGAACATCACTGAAAAGCCAAATGAGAAGCAAAAGTTTTGCTGAAATCCACATCCACAGAGCAATTAGCTATGCAAGTACCCTACTCATTTATGCCCAGAAGTTCATCTTGATATAATTAAGTGACAAAATATTCTGCTCTTCCCCTTTAAATTGTGTATACTCCACAACATAAACTACTAATGTGTGAAATTTCAAGTTTATCTTTGTGTACCATAGGAAGAGGCTTTGGTAGCACATCCTGGAAGTTTCAGTCTGCAGTCTCACTGGGATGCACCTAAACTCAATCTGTCATCCAAATGTTTAGAGAGGATATAAGAGTGTGGATCTATGCCTTGAGAAAGGTCAGATGACTAGAACATCGACAGAATAAAATAAAACGACAAATTTTTCAATTATTGCTATTTTTCCTTACATTTTTCATTTTAGCATTTTAATCATTAAGCTGGTACATCGATCCAACAAGAAATTGTACCACAAGGAGGTCAAAGGTCAGCCCTACAGTACCCTGACAAAGTTCATGTGACTATGGATGTAAAGGAAAAGTGAAGTGCTCTGGAAAAAAAGAACAAATATGAGCTGAGGAGAGAGGGATAGCCAGTCTTTGTATGCAGAGCTAAGCCCATCCATCCTCCACTGACACCTGAAACCCTAAATGGTCAGGAGCTACCTGAATTCCCTGAAATAAAAGACTCTACGAGGAAACAAAAGCTCTCTTGTCTCAACTATGAGGAACATACCTAAAACATTTTTATTTCCCCATCATTTTGCTTTGTTGAGCTCCTGATCTGGCAGACTATTATTTTAGTTAATACAAAAGCTATGGAACAAGGTGGTTAAGTCTACCTGTCATGGACCTTCATGGAAGTGCCATTAGAAAAAAAAAAATAAAACCCAAGTGATAACAAATTTTTTTGTGGCAGCCATTTCAGTATTGTCAAATGAGTTATCTATTATCCTCAAGAGATATGCAATGGGTAAATTACTAAACGTACTGCATTTCTGGCATGTTTTAGCCTCTAGGGGAAAATGTGTATCTTAATAAGTCACTCAATCTTGCCTTCACGTGTATTCTGTTTTACTTTTCACAAAGGAGTGAGACATTCCACCTCAACAAACCTGTCTGTATGATCAAGTGAATGATCTGCTGTATTTCAAGATATTCTTACTTGTTTCAACAAAATTTGTGGAGCAAATGAAACTATGTTGCACACAACTGAAATAATTTCATCCACTGACAGTTCTTTCCCTTCATTAAAAAAAGGGAAAAAAAGAGATGCATAATAAATGTCTTAGATGGAAATTTCTTGCAGCGAACTGGGGGAAAGAACATTTTGAATAGTTTTTTTGTGCAGCACAGTTTATTCTTGAGTGCATTTGTCCTCACACAGGACAGTCACACCAAAACAAAGTGACAGAATTAACTGTGGTTGTTCCGTGGGGTGTAATTTAGAGTAGACTACATACTGTGACTGGAACTGATGTGAAAAGGAAGAATG
>OMLF01016651.1:0-25783 GCA_900302615.1 Holocentrus rufus | reverse complement strand
TCTATATATGGAGACAACTATTGTTGATTTCTGCTTGATTGCCAAAAAAGATGTAGTTATAAAAGAAAAAAAGAATTAAACCAAGGAGCAAATCCAAAGGACTCCAGTGAAAACCATGAATCAAAATTTGTGCAAAAAGGGAAAAGCTGCATGCACTTTACGGTCTTTTTATAGAACCATAATTTTCTGAATCACAAAGTAACGGTTCACACAAAATACAACATGAAGATATTTTCCCACTTCCAGAGCTGTTGAGTTTTTCACATGTAAAATTTTAGCTCAATAAAACCCATCCAGTATTTGAGTTTCAGGCGAGAGGGGACATCATGACAGACTGGAAACTTCGCCAGATGGCACAGATACGGCCCGGATGGATAGATTACACTTTGAGTAAGTGGGAAAATCTCTTTTGTATTTTGGGTGAACTGTTCCTTTAACCTCTGTTAAAGTGTCAATGGTTATTAGATAATTTTTGGCCTAAAAAACTGCAAGAGTTGGGAGATTTGTTTTTCCTCTCCTACAAAATTAGGAAAATGTCACTTAACGCCTCTTTCACAAACATGTTTTTCTATCGTTTTCTTTCCTCCAGAGCCCGTCTCCAGTGGGACTTTACCTTGGTGCCGCTGTAGTAGTCGTCTGCCGTCGTGGCGTTCATGAAGCTCTCCTGCAGGTGAACGCTGGTGTCGATTCCTCCAGGAAGGACCAGCTTTCCCGAGGCGTCGATCACTTTGGCCCCGCCCGGGATCATCAGCTCCTTCCCCACCTGCTGGATGATGCCGTTCTCGATGTAGACATCGGCCTCCTGGGTGCAGTCATCGTTCACCACCTTGCCACCCTTTATCAGGATTCGCACCATCGCTGAGCTGGAAGACATAATTGTAGCTCTGAAAGAGAGAAATGGGGATTTATTAGTCAAATGCACTGTACGGGATAAGTGCTTTTAAGCTTTTAGACATAAATTATGTGTAGCTGCTAGGGCTGGGCGGTATGGACAAAACCAAATATCACAATATTTTTGACTGAACACAAAGGGATCATAAGCTATTTAGACGTTTTTGATAAATAATGATTAGTAATGTGGATATGATGATCAAGCAGGTAGAAGCAAATAATAGAACAGCTAGAACAGTCTAGGAAGTTGCAAAAATTGCAACTTGCAAGTAATTGCAAAAATTACTGTAATGCAGCAAAAACTATCAACAGCAACACAAGGAAAGCCACAGCTACAGATACTACAACTTTCTAACAGTTTAACAGCGGTTTGTCAGGAAACTACATTGTAAGTAACTATAAGCATAAACATTAGAAATACACTCTATTCTGGATTTCTACAAGTAAGTAATAAAACAACTTTTGACAGTACCTCATTTTGAGACAGTGCTGTAAGACTAGCAGAGAGAATAGTCAGTGATGCTGCTCTGTGCTTGGCTTGGCCAGTCAGTCAGGCTGTGAGTGACATCAGCTACAAGGCTGAGTAGGCTGTGTCAGTCACCGCCTGTGACTTAACATCCCAGTGGGCAGGGATGTAGTGGCAAATAGAAAGGGGCAAACCACAATATGGTAATCACCATGAAGCCAAAAAAAAAACCCCACCAAATGAAAAAAGTATTAATTTTGAAATATTATGAAGCCAAAAAAATGAATAAATCTTGGCATCTTAGAGACCTTAGTGAAGCTGTAATCAGCAAACATTTGGGATTCTTAATCTATAAATGACTAAGCCAATTAACCTATTATTAATTAATATTGTGGATTCATTTTCTGTCAATCAGCAAATTGATAATTGACTAATCTGTTCAGCACTACAGTGGATTTTTATCACAAAGATTCATAATGCTGGAAAAGCTGAGTGAACTGAGTTGAGGTGGGCTGACTTTCCACTACATCCCAGCCAAAGGGCAAGCCTCTACTCTAAACTAAAAAAAAACTCAGTGAGACTCACAGACAAAATTATGCAAAGATTAATTTCTTCAAACCAATTCCACATTCATAGGCTGCTGGATTTAATTATGGGCAGTAACCAACTATTCATCAATAGCAGAGAAACGAGAGAAATCGCCTCCTCCCCTCCCTTTATGCCAATGCATTAATGATGTAGTGTGTGAGTGAATGTGTGCATGTGTATCTTCTGCGTGCTTGCGTGCGAGTGGGACGCGTACGTGTGAGGGTGCGGCAACTTTACCGCATGGACCCCTTCACACATCTAGATTAGGAGGCTGATAATCTAAAGGATGGCTAAAAGGTGCTGTTCGTCCATCAGTACTAACAGGTTACATGTTTGAGTGCGGATGGAAGCTCACATCTCCATTTTCTAAATCCCTCCCCAAAGCCTGGAACATACACGGGCTGAAATAAAGTTATTCTTACCTTTGTATAATCTACCAGCCAAGATGACACTGCTTATACACCAATAAACAGGTGAGTTTATCTCTTACCTGTTTAAAAGGCTTGTGTAATACATCAATTATAGACCCATTCAAACAAAGACGATTTACTGGAATCACAGAGCATAAATGAACTATTACAGAGCCAACTACAGACAACTCTAATATGAGCTACAAATGAACTGTTTCAGTTTCACTGTAAAAATAAAATCCGCACACACACTGTAATTATGTTTTACTTTAATGTCTTTACAATTCTAGCCTCAGATTGGTCTCATATTCCCATAAAAAAACAACTTATCCTCTGCTATAAATCACTTCCGATTTTAACCTGCTGTAAATCATCAGAAATATAACGGGACTGATATGATCATTTTATTGGACAAGCAGCCTGTAAAACCAGAGAAATGATGACATTTCTACTTGTGCGACTTGACACAAAGAAACCGGTCTCCGGCCGGCATGATCGGCTGCATAATGTTCATTACCGACCTAGAAACCGCCTTCCCAACTCTCAATCTGTCCTAGTCCCTCCTCCCTGCTCCACAATAAAGATCAGGTTGCTGTTTAATGGCCCAAAGTGGCGACCCGTTATAATTATACAGCAGTCCTGCCATCAAGACTGGTGTAGATTGTATTTTAGGGTGTATCGATAGAGCCCTGAAAGGATGGCAGGAGCAGCAGGCTACCAATCAAGAGGTAGGGTAGCCACCCAGACGTGTAGCCAGGGGGCATGGAAACAAAGTATTCTCATAAAGCATCGCTGCTCCAGAAGGATTCCCCCCCTCACACAGCCACCTGCAGCCCACCAGTTAGAATAATGTTGTGCACCACATACCTCTCCTACGGGCCTATTGCTCCGGACGGCTTTTGGTTACTTTCTGACAGGCACAGTATGCAACACAATCCGAGGGTAGCACTTTCCAAGGAGATACACACCAGATGCCTTCCTGGCTGGGACCAGCCGACCGCAGCATCACCACTGTCAAGCCAGCGAGGAGAAAGAGAAGGGACTTCCGGTTGGGGCATTCAAAATAAAACGCAAATAATTAGTGATACAAAGCACCAAAGTGCAAATGTAGACTGTTCAAGCACGAATCTGCAATACATCAAAATAAAACTGTTTCAGGCCCTCATTGTGTTATTTGAACAGCATGCATGCAGAGCGACTTAAGCCAGTGCAAGATATATCCCAGCATGCACTAGGCAGAAGGCAAAGAAGCATCATGTGCAGGCCACCAGTCCACAGCAGGGTGCAGCCACTGAAACTTTAACACATTTACTTTGGCAGTGCTCATTTTAGAAAGGACGATGCCAAAACCACACTGTATTTTTTTCCATCACACACGTGGCACACACGTGCGATGGAAAAAATTACAGTTTGGTTTTGGCAGCTTCAATCAAATTTAGGAGAAGCACTTTTACACTCAAAATTTTGTACAGTCCTGTATACTTACTGCATTCTTGTGCAAATTAAAATAAACAGCATAATAACTTTCAACAGATACAGCCACTATACCTACAAGCAATTTGGAGACTCCAATACACCTGACCTGCATGTTCTTAGACTGTAAGGTAATACCAGAGAATTCTCTACAAAATATTTATTCTGAAGGTAAATCCTCCTCTCTTCCGGTATTGTCATGCCTTTCTCTGTCTGGCTTGACGCAGCCGGCAACATCCAAGCTGTGCGACGGCGAGACGCTCCAATCAACAGCGTCTGATGAAGGCTTGGTCGCCTAAGCAACCAATTGCTGCGGACTTAGGGCGTGTCCACTTGGAGGAGGCTGTACCACTGTGAGAGGGCCTGGGTGTAAACTGTGCCGTGGGAGAGAATAGCAAGGCGAAGGTGCATAATAGATTATTGTAATCTATTCTTAACACGGATTAAACCGCTTCAATGTGACGATAAGCTTCAAGTATTTGAATTTATTTGGTAGTCTTTCTCACAGAGAGGCGCGGCTCTGGCTTCAGCTGCAACAGTTATGATGAAGAAATAAAACATAAAATAGAAATATCATAAATAATACATTCAAGGACATATGGCATTAGTAGCATTAGTGCAAGTCGATGAACTATCCCTGCCCTATTAAATGGCTTAGATAGAGAGTTTGCTGTAGAGAGGCTTCATGTTCAAACGTGTAATCAAAGGGGCTGCAGGGCAACACCCTTGTTTGAAGCACTGAAGGTGCTTTGTACAGAGGAGTCAAGACACTGGGGAATAAATAAATCTCCTTCTTGAGGTCATGATTACATAAAAGCAACTGCAATATCAGTGCATAAAACTCTGCATCCCCTGTCAGACCTTGCAAACAAGTTGAAGCTTCAATGTGGTCATGAATGTGTTCATTATGCCTGCAGCTGTTGTCCGTGTTACCAATCAATCAAAATGTCACTGTTATCATGGGTGCAGGTGGCATGAGTGCATGCATTTTCAGTATGGGTGGCCCCCCAGTGGGAAATGACACCTGAGGCCCCTGACAGGATGGAAGTCATGCTTTATACAGGACCATCACTAATGGCCTAATTTTGGATTTATACACAACACATTTACAAGGTTGGGGGAAATGTCATTAGGTGCAAATGAAAGAGAACAGGAGTTAACAGATTTTTTGCACAAAAACAATACATTTATTCAAGTGTTCTCCAGCACAAGTACATAAGGAGCTTTTATCTTCTCTCTGGACACTAATAAGTATGGGGTAAAAGTGGAGAATGACTGCTACATTTCCTGTATGAACTGGTCTTGAGGAAAGCATATAGGCCATAAACAATCATGACAGAAATGAAGTCACACAAAGTGTCAACAGTTTCACCGAATATAGAATTGACCTGCCATGAACAGTGAAATGTAATGTTGCCGCGGATAGAAAAGAAATAAGCATCAATTTTAAAACAACATTTTGAAAAACAGACATGGAGAATATTACGGCATGGAATGTAGATTAAGAAGCAATGCGTATTAAGCATACATTATGCTACAGTAAAAGTTATTACTGCCTTTTTTTTTTCTCGTTATGAGTACATGATTTTCCCACAGATAAGCACCAACTACAGCAATCTCTAGTCTAAAACAATATAGGAAACCTTTCATTATTTGTTATCCTTATTTTTTCAAGTACAAAGTTAAAATGCCTTTGTTAATATATTTATATGAGTGAAATAATAGTGCTTTTCCATTACTACAAGAAACTTAAAAACAGTCATTGTCAAGACAAGTTTATTTCTCTTCCAATCAAATATATTTTTCTTGATTAGATAAAATGTTTAGCACCATCAGAAACACCTACAATCCCTCTTTTAAATTCTTACAAAAGAAACAAAAGCAAAAAACAACACCATGTAGGGCTGTGCAGTGAAGTTGAGACCGTTCATCTTAAAGCTGTCCTTAGGCCACTATTAAGATCACATGACATTTTATCTGGATTCACTTGACACAAAAAAAAATAAAAAATAAAAAATTAATTTAACAGTACTAAAAAGTAGACTTGGAGTCTCCCTACAGCTAACGCTCAAAGCAAGTTTTGAATCAAATTTGTCACTTGATTTTATTTTTAATCTAAGATTTTCTAATTTGATGATATATATTAGCAAAGAATTATATTTGTACATCTCATACGTAAAAAAAAAAAAAAAAAAAAAAAAAAAAAAAAAAGATAAAAACAAATTGAAAACAGCAACCGGAAAACTCTATGTACAAAATGTACACACATTAGGGGTTACAAGTCTCATAAGAGGGGGAAATTAACATCTGGTCAAAAATATCACAAAGCACAAGGTTTCATCTCAACCTCGGTGTGCGTGGACAAAAATGATGGCAATAAGGTCACTTAAGAACTTAATTACATTATGAAATTAAATTTCAAATAGCGTTATTTTCAATTCTTAAATATGATATAGATAAGCGATAATATCTTTTTTTTTTTAATCACCAACTTTGCTCTTTGAGTGCTGACGTCTCGTCAACTACCGTGTCAGTTTTGAGTTCTGACAAACTTCTGTCTAAATCCTCCATATTTAGCTTAGAGGTTACAATCAAGAGAATTTAGTTTCTGATCCACATTTGGATCAGCACTTAAAATTTGTCAGCATGACTACTAGGGATTTAAAAGGGAAATGGCAGAGGAGAAACTGTCTTTCATGGGACAAAATATTATACAAAACGCACGACACAGTTCTTTAACTCTGTCTTACATTTTACAATCTTAATGGAAATAGACATTCTTTAAATCTGGGTAGAAGCATACTGTATCGCTGCGTTAAAACAGAGAACAATATGGATGGTGAAAGAGGGAAGGGTTACAAATTTCAATCCATCTACTGTACACTGAGTCAAATACATGGGTTTCACATATCAAAATCCATCCTTGCACTTCTATTGGCACAGCCCTACTGTATACAAAAAGTATTACACGAGGGTAGATCAGTTCACATCATAAAACAAAACAAAAACAATTCACAAGAACCAATATTTTTTTTAAAAATATCAAGAAAAAAAGGAAGTATACATATAAAAGTGCTTTATAATGTTGGTAAAACAGCACAAAATTGCTATAAAAAGGTAGAAGAGCTATGTGAAGCCGCACCATATTGTTGAGGATTTTGCACCTGACAGTTTTTCAGTTTTCAGAGGTGGAAGGTGAGGAGGTTTACCCGGTTTTACAAAGGCCTGGTCACCCTCCCTCCAACAAACACACTTACTAACAGTTGTACAGTAATGTCATTGGTCAGGATGAAACTAGAAAAAAGTAGCTCACCACAGACTTTGATCTTAAGTTTTTTTTTTTTTTTTTTCATTTTGAATGATGGAAAACATCATTTCCCATGTGGCTATAGCTTCATTTTCTGTTTGTGCAGAGTGTAGCAAGGCTGAATGATTGAATGAGCACCAGTATTATCTGTATAAAAGCTGTAAAAATGCAGACGAGGATATGCCGTCGCTCCCACTTTTCTTTTAAAGTCAACACGGCAGCACAAAACAGTATTTTTTTTTTTCTCAAAAGTGTGAAAACATCAAACCGAAAATCTTTTTAAGCAACAGGCTACGAGTTCCGTATTGTCTAAACTGTAATGCCACATGGGCTATGATGTTTCTCATCATCTTGGAGCACCATGGTATTGTAACCATATTACAGTAGTACCTTTATTACCTTCAGTTGTGTATAGAAACTGTAAACAAAGAGGTATATGTGATCTGTTGTTTTGGATTCTCAGAGACACAGCTCTCCTGACACTGAAGAAAATCACCGTTCTCACCACATCTCTGTGAGGCTCAGTAGCTGGAGGCATGGCTACACTGTTAGGTGGCGACCGCAGCCCGCCCTGATGTCGGCTGACGACAAAGTACACAGCCAAAAACGTTTCACATAAGGTATCTCGAAATCACTATCTTTCAGGTGTCTTCCATCGTATGACTGTCTCTTCTAAAAATTACACGTCTAGCACTTTTCTTTCTCAGCGTCTTGAGAAGAAAGCATAGTCTCAAGTATAGCTTGCACAAATAAATCAATTCAAAAATACTTGATAACACTGCTAAAAGGTAAAATGACATATCAAAATTAAATAGAATAAGAATTACAATTCAAATACAAGAAATAATGTGAAATTTCTACGTCAAATGTTTTGCTTGCAAATTATACCAGAGTATAATTTGAGTATCAAGGCTCTCGTTTCTAGTCACAACATACAGTTGTATTTCCTAAATGGTTTCCGAGCGGGTAGTCTCGCTGCTCAAACACAGGCAAAGTAATCTTTGAGTGGTGCAAACAGGTGGCGGATGACCGGGACGCTCCATGATCTTCCCAGAAGCCTCTGCCTTGCCAGTCGGCTCATGTTGGACACATCTGTATAGTGGACAGGGAAGCCAAAGACCCTGCAAGCGGCGGGCGCGGATCGAACACAGAGAGAGAGAGAGAGAGAGAGAGCGGACAGGGAGACGGACACACGGTGAGATGGACAGACAGGTGGTGGGACAAGGACAGACATGGGAAGACAGTCTTGAGATTTTAACCTTCAAGAGGCTCCAGAAGAGCAAACAAAGAGCAAATGAGGGTTATTTCGAATGGGCGAGCTTTTAGCGTTTTTCCATACCTCTCCATCTCAGTGCACCAGAGTATGTCTTCCTTTTCGTTCATGTAGACAGGGAAGTGCTGGTCTTTGCCCTGCTTGATGGAATTAGACCTGGTGGTGATGGTCCTCACCTTGTCAAACTGATCACAGGGAAACAAGAGAAACATTAGGGCAAGAAAACAGCACCAAAAATGAGTTCTCAGTAGCTTCCCTTGTTGAGTTTTCACATTTTTTTTGAATATGAATGGAAGTGAATTAGGGTAAATTAGCTTTGCCTTCTACACCACCAAAGCATATTCTGCACAGACTTATGCAAGTGATTTTGTGACGCACAGATACGATCATGACTGATAACTAGAAATCAACACAGGACTGGTATGGTCCTTGAAAGCTGCATTAGGCAAGAGTTCTTTATAAAACACACCTGTCTCATCAGTTTTAAACACAAAGTGGGGCTGAAATAGAGGAGCGTGTCGTGACTCTGATAACTGAGATGATGTAGATTTGGCTTTATTGAACAAATGAAATTCTGCTGAAATTCTGCTGCAGGAAATGACCAGCGATTTCTGAGAAAGCCGGAGTCATCAGTGTTAAATGCTTTTTTCCGTCGCAGGACGTCCTGTGCAGTGCGCAGGCTTCTGGGTATTCAAAGGCCAAATCTGTGAATCACTGATGATAGCAGGTCTCCTGTTGTTGAGCAAGGGACGAAGCTGTTTTGGTTCACTGTTTGCTCTGAGGTTGCTGCTCCAATCATCCACAAAGTCTAAACCAAACTGCACTGCAATTAATTTTCAGTGTTTTAGCGGGTTCCTGCACGATAAATAATTTCCGAACAATTTGAAATGCAAAATTCAGACAACAAATGCTTGCAAGTATGTCATTATGTGATACAAAGGGAGGTGAATACAGCAGCCAGGAGCTCTAGTTGGCCGATACACACCGGCATGTGGGAGCTGTTGGAGCAGTTCAAAGGCTCACACACACATATCACTCCTCACCCCGATGTATACAAAACAAAAACAGAAACAGCTGGAGCAATGACAGGGGCAAAATTGTTCGAGCAGTTACCTTGTGCTGCCAGCTGGAGCCGCTAATGTTCCCTGGTGCAGCTTTAAGCAATTAATGTAAATAGTGTATATAATCTGCACATTCTGAACATATTTTGGACATTCCCTATCATGATCTTCCACTGAACTGTCTGTCAAAGAATAAAGACCTCATTTCCCAAGTTGCCATGTCTTTGAAAGGTAGAAGTAGCAGAAAAATCTAAATTTCTCTTATTGTGGTCACATGAAAGATCAGACTAACAGCACACTTTTCAACAAGTGAGCAGCAACGAGTGGTGAGGGCAGTTGGGCTGTGTATTTGTTCGTTCAAAATGTAAGAGAATCACACAAGTACCTTAGCTGTTCTGCCATGTTCTAAACAATCCTGAAGGTCCAACTTGTCAGTGCACATGGCAGTCAGAGGCCTGGAGGAGAGAAAGAATAGGAGGGTCAATGGTCACTTTTCTTTCACTTAACCAAGTATTAACAGTAAATTGATATTTAGAGTTGGTTTCCAGTTGGTTTTCATTTATAAAATTGTGAATTTGGTGCTTGCAATCAAATCCAAGCAAAGATTCATCTGATTTCTAAATGGAGCTAAACCCGTTTCAAATTAAAGAACTACTTTTTTTTAACTACCCAAGGTATGACTATGACTATGACCAGCTAAATTTGGTTTTGAAAATAAAATACTACTCAAAAATGTACACCAAATATAGTATTACGGCAAAGTACAATTTCAAAGAACAAATGAAGACCCCTGGTTCTTAGGATTGGCTATAAACTGTTGCCAGTGTAACAAAGTGCTGGCTCCCTCACCATCTTCCCACCAACCTGTTCATGCCAGGAAGGTTGCCCCAGAAGTAGCGGGCGCGGTGGGCGGCAGACACCTCCTTGGCATCGATCATCACTGGGTTGCACTGTCAGTGAGGGTATGCAGAAAAAACAAAGGCACCAGTCAGAGAGGAACCACAAAACAAGATGCTCTGGTATTCTGTGGTTTTCATATAGTCAAAATGTCAACTTTTTAGGAGCTAAGAAAAACAGAAACAGAGCTGGATGACAATGCATGTTATCCAGAAAGTCTTCAAGGGGATGCATAAAAATTTCTCAGCCCACAGGGGACCATAATCCTTCAAACCAATGGAAAAAATATGAAAACTAACAATATGTAATATACTTCTCCTCACTGCAGATCAGGATGCTGAATTATTACCACAAGGGGGCATTCAACCCATTTGTCACTGGCCTCACATGCACGCATCACAAGCTGCAGAGAGTCCTTGCATCGGTAAAGGAGCTGACCTCTAAAAAGCGAGATATGTCCCTCTTGTCACTGACGCCCATGGCAACCACGTTTTCAAAGAGCCAGAAGAAAGGCCGGTCGTCTCCCTCCTTCGGCCGAGCCTCGTGGAGCAGCCTGTAGAACTCAAAGAACAGGCGGCCGGTGCCCTCTACGGGACAGAGACGGTCAGTCCGCACAGTGTTGAAGCACAGTAAGGGGAACATGCTGGTACTCTCATAATTAGCCTACTTAGAAGACCACTTAATATGATATTTAAATGTGCATCTAGGCGAGGTGCTGGACTAAGAAACGCCTGCAGACCAGGGCCAAGGACTTGACAAGGATCTTTAATCGTCACCTCATCAGGGTCCACATTAGAGCCGTGCAAAACAATTGATACAAATGAGTATTGCAATATTATTTTTTGCAATATTATATTAATTCTCTAGCCCCTTGTATCAATTTAAATTGTTTTTGCACATTTTAGTCCACTGTCTTAAGTGAGTGCAGTGTGATAGTTCTGTTGTAATAAAATTGAAAGGGAATTTTGAATTACATTGGTTTGTTTTGAGTCAGTCACCTGATTTATCATGTTATATGTTGTATGTTTTATTTGTAGTCTAGCCAGGTGCAGTTGATTGTTTTAAACTCTAATTTATACATTTTCAGTCAATTCAATTGAATATTGCAATGTATTGTGATACAAATTGTATTGTGACCCATGTATGGTGACATGTACTGTATCATGAGGTCCTTGCCAATAACCAGCCTTTGTGAACATTGGATCAAAACATCAATAAGACATACAGTGTGCAGGCTTTACAGCTTTCGACTAGATTAAAAAATACTGCACGTAAATTAAATTACAGGAAAATGCTGTCAAGTTGTATAGAGGATGGAAGCAGGAATGCTTCGGCTCACCGTAAAGACCTTTTCTGGCAGGATTGACTATGGAGAGGTCATTGCAAGGGCTTCCTCCGATAACTAGATCAAAAGGGCCCCACTCCTGAATCTGCACCGAGACAGGAGAGAAAAACAAACACACAAAAAATGAGATGAAGATAGAGGGAGCATGGGGCAAGCATAGAGCATGGTAATAGAGCTAATATAAGTCAAAGATAATGGAGAATAATATGCTGTAAGGGAAAGTGCATGAATATTGTGCTCCCCTCCCTTAAAGCTGCACGAGGCAAAAAACAGCAGCAGGAGATAGTGTTTGAAAAAAAAGTGCTGAAACAGAAAATAAATTCAGCTGCTCTTGGCCTCTAGTGGATGTTCTAAAAAAAGTTCTGCTGTTGGAACATAAAGACCAACACGTTTTGGCAGAGAGCCTTCTAGCCACCGGTTTCTACCTTGTTGGGAGTTCATCCTCCTTTTGCTGCAAGGTGAGGCAGCGACACTTTTGTCTCCCTCTTGAAAATTTGACCTTTCAACACCCAGAAATCATTTTACTTCATGTCAATAAACTACGCGCCGCACACTCAACCCGATGGGAGACACATGAGAGAGGGAAAAGATTTAAGGTTGAGCTCGCTTTGTACTAAATGGGACGCTCGCTTGCTGCTGTCTAGTCTTCTATTACTCTTGAGTTTCAATTTGTGGGCGGAGAAGTGCCCACACCTGACACCGGGATTTCATCTGGCCAAACAGGGCAAAGAGTCTTAATTAGAGCAATCTCAACTGGAGGCCCACTCTGTGATTCAGCCTGATGAGATGGGTGTATTTTTACATTAATGTCCTCCCTAATGCAGCTTTAACAGCTACCATCAAGGTGCCTTTATACAAGGTACTTAACCCCTCATCTGCTCCAGTGCAGCTGCTCAGTGCCGCTGTATAGGGGAGCTGTGAAACTATGAATGTGAGGCAGGGCGCTGATGAAAAAGCACCCACAGACAGCAGCACATGTCCGGAAAAAAACAACAAAAAAAGGTATTAAAATACGGAAATAAAAATCAGACTCACATGTTTGCGCGTGACGTTCCTCACGTCGCCCACGTACATGATGCGACCCTGATGCCGGACGATGCCCACAGTGATGGAGTCTTCACACACCTCGGATGCTACGTAGCGATCGACCTGAATGCCCAGTTCTTTCAGCACCAGCAGCCCTGTGCAGGACGGGGTCAAAGGTCAGAGGAAAGTCAGACACACCCTGCAAAATTTTAACACGGACCATGCACTAAAATGCAGCCATTAAGTAACCATTAAAAATGTTTTCCAAGAGGTAAATGGTATTTTGACTCAAAATACAACAAGATAATCATCTGTGACCGTAAAAATAATCATCATCATCATAATAAAAAAGCCTAATTCCCTTGACCCTTTTATCAAGCCATTAGTCATCTAAGTGTGAAAAGCTGCACAGTCCTCTGAGTCTATTCAGTGTTTTAAAGCGAATCGTAACGGTTCAGTCTTATTGTTCCTAAATTAAATCATTCTGTGCGTTTGAGTGCTGTGCCACGACAGAAAGAGTTATGATGTGTTCAGTGGGGAAGCAGAGTGTTTCATAAAGACAGGGACTTTCTGCAGAAAAGAGAGGGAAGTCCAGTTCTTGTCTAACCTGTTGCTATGCCGTCAAATAGTGACAGGACACGAATAGGCTTCCTCTTCTCCACCATGACTGGGGGGTATAGCTTTGGTGGTTCCTGAAAAACGACACCGAAGAGAGGGGGAAGATCAGACACGCAAACCGCAATTAAGTCTGAGGCCGTCGCTGGGATTTAGCTCTAAAGGCGCATTACTCACAAAATCTTGGTCATGATTGTTAGCAAAGAAGTGCTGGAGACGGCAGGGCCAGTCGGTGCGACGCTCCAACAGGCCAAACACACCCTTCTGACCACACATGTAGCAGTTCCAGGGGTCCTCTTTAATAGCTGCGTGGGCGGCTCCTGGCCCGACGAGGAGGTCGACGCACTCCACACAGAAACACCTGAACACAAATGGAGATGGAGGAGGATTATTAGCTGTTAGATGAATGCAAGGTTGGATAGATTGATGGACAGGCAAGCAGACAGCTGATGTGCGTCAGTGTGTTTATCTCCATAGAATTGAATAGATGATTAATTTGTGAGCCGTTTCTTAGTGAGAATGTGTCATTTCACCACTTACACATCAAATTAATTTTGCATTCAGATACTGTCATCCTGTTAACACCACCTTATACGGTCAGCTAACCTTTACTGTCATGTTATTAACACATCTGATTTGTGTAACGTATCTAATAGGAGCTTATGTTACAAGTGTCTTGACACTCACTTTTGCTCTGCTAAATTAACCTGCCGGCTAATTAGTGAGCTAAGAAGGCCAAAGAAAAAAAAAGAAAAAAAAATCTGCACAGAAAGTTGCTGAGGACCAGAAGAGCAAAGGGTAAAAGATGAGACAGTTTCCTGTGTCACAGCAAGCTAATCTTGTGAAGAAATCTACCCAGTGAGACTGCTGACTTTCACTTATACCACAATTGAGCCGACACACACTCACACCGCAGTCTTTTACAGGTACGTCTCTTTCTTTCGAGCCTGGCTGTTCTATTTTTAGCCTCTATTTGTGCACAGCCAACTCTCCGGTGGACCTACAGGATGGCACCAGACGCAGTTGCTAGGAAATTTGTGATGCAACTACAAAGCCCGTATTGCATATGTGTAATGTTCTTTAAATAGACATGAGACGTTGAGCAGTTTCCATTGATCGTATACCGCGGCACGGCCTGCACCTATTGCTCCATGCACAAAACCGCCTTAAAATAACCTCCCGCTGCAATAAGAGCACAGACGGTGATCATTTGCATTTTCATATGGCTGTTAATGGAACACACACTGGCTTCTGTGGTCTCTCTAATAACTAGGCCACGCCGCCACCCCTGATAACACAGCAGAGCACAGTCGAAACCTCACCGGCAGCAGTTGTTGTTTCCACACATGAGGACCTCCCGCCCCCCACAGCAGATAGTGCAGTATGATTGGTAGCCGTCGTCGTCATACTGATATGCACATTCTAGGAAGCAGTTCTGCAACGAGATGGCAGAAAGGACTCAGAAGCTAAAATTTTATGGGATCACATCAGCTGGTGCTTTGAATATATTCACTTTATTATTAGCTTTAAAAGGAATATGTGTTTTTTTTACAATCAGCAGCTTGAGTTTAAGTCCATCACTCTATCCTCTTTAATGATCTCTATCACAGCTTACCTTACAACTTTGGCACATTCCTCCGCCAAACAGCGGGTGCTCAAGGGAAACATTCAGACTTCCACAGGAGATACAGATGTCTGCAGAAAGGAACACGGCATGTCAGTATTTAACAGGCCCAAAGCACACACTCTGATGGAGGCCACGGAGGTGTGAACACTCCGCCGCCGCACTCTGAACTTCACACTTCAATGAAATTATTTGAACAGCTGTGACGCAAGTCTCGATCTCATAAGCTTAGCCAATATGTTTGGAGAGAACACACCAGAGAGAGCCGGCGAGGCAACAGAAATCACGGAAATGTTATTCCTTCTTCTTTGCTCTTTTATCATTTTATTAACACAGCCGCGCATCCGCCGCTTTGCTCATCAACATCAAGGGCGAGTGTAATCTAGACGTGTAGGTGTTCATCCCCCGAGAGACCCCCCGGCGCTGCTGGAAGCCAGAACACACAGAGGACACATCACTTACCCTCTATGTTGCGGCACTTCTGTCTCACTTCATAAACAAGCCGCTCTGAAAATGCAACACAAAAACCTAATGAGGAACGAGGTTTAACACTTGCAATTATGCTTCGACTCTGTAAAATCTAGTTGGGAGGCCAACAGCTTGCAATTAGTCTTCTCTTACATGTTTATTTAGGCTTAATGTAATGCTATAAGGGCTGCAGTACCAGTGTCAGAGTCAATATCAAAATCAAGGCTGGTATATCTGACAAAAATCTCAATATTTGGCAAACTGAGCTCATGCCAAGATGATCAAATGCTGCACATTGCATGTGCTCATGTGCATTTCAACAGTTTAAAATAACAAAATATCTGATTTGGGAGCAATTTACCATAAAGAAAGACAATAAGTTTGCGGACTGCAAGGTTTGCATTGCTACTCTGACAGAGGGGGGAGAATCTGAAATTGTGGGGAGGTTGCATAACTGTCTATATGAGGTGAAGTACATGAATCATTTTTGATACTGGCAAGCACTCAAAATAAATTACTTGTGCTAGTTCTCAGAAAAAAATGTTATTTTTGCAGCCTAATCTGCAGTAATATATCCAGATTTAACATGCAAAAATTAATGGCTCTGCTTGGCTGAGCAATTTTATAGGCCTCCCCTTAAATAAGAGAATTAAAAGCGAACATCACTCAATTACAGAATCCCTATATGTTATTGCTGCAGTCTTGTACAGTCATTTGCAGAAATAAGAAACTCTTCCAGTGGCAGAGGTCAGAGAGTTAAGACTTGAACTTCTGATGATAGCAGGTAGAGGGTGTGAGGCTGCCCCAGTGACAATGAACTGGACAAGATTTTAAACACAACTGGGAGAGCAGCTATTTTGCAGGAAATAAGGGCGTAATTCCTAGTTCAAAATCTTAATACAGCACATATTAAGGATAAAACGTCAAACAAACAAAATCACAATCCTGACAGCATATTGGGTGGTGTTCCCCTTTAAATTTCCCACACTAATGGACTCCTTGGACATTTGCTACTTGTCTGACCACTTACTCCGATATACAACTCAGCTGAGTCCTCCCCAAGGGAAGCATATAGAGTTCATGACTCCTATTTAACCCAGTAAATGAGGCACCTCACCTCTTGTCCTTTCATCAATGATGTCCTTGACCTTGGGTTTCTCTGCTGTGCTTTTGCGAGGCTTTTTGGCTGGAGGGGGCGTGTAGGCCGCCGCCTCTGGCTCCACCCACATCTCAGGGTAAACCTCCTTATATGGGTTACGCTCCTCTGGGGTGCACAGCAAATCAGACAATTAATATTAAGGGTAGGATTTTGAATTATTCAATCAATTGCTTAATTAGTCATGAAAAATTGCTTCTTATTCCTGAGCGTTTTTCTCTAATCATTCTGAGTGCAATTTATAGTTGAAGTGGGCCATTAGAAGCTTTTAGCTGCAACAAAGCATACGGGGTGATACACAAGGGAGTTTTCTGGACAATGTAGACTGGCAACACTCCCAGCTATTGGCAACAAAGTGAGACATGAGGTCAAAAATTCATGCTTCAAGCTCAATCGTTTCACTCTTACCCTCTGGTGGCTCCAGCCCCTTGGGTCCAGTTGGCTGAAACCCTGTCATAGCCCACTCAATCATCTGCTTGTTCTGCATGTCCACTGACTTGGAAGTGTCGGTCTCATCGTTGTCGGGGCAGGATATGAAGGCTTTACCTGCCCGGCTGCTGGCCACCTACGAACGAATACATGAAGAGTTCATTTCCAGAATATGATGTGAAAAAGATGAGCTGACATTCATCACCTGATATATCTACAATAAAGAGGATCTAGTCTGATTCAGTGCTGTCATTTTGTCAACTACTGTCTGCCATAATCTAGGAATCAATCAATCAATTCCTAAGAGCAGCACTCACTCTTGAAATGGCAGACATTAAATGTTGAAATGAAACTTTCATATCCGGCTTCTGTTAATTGCACTAATTGCAGGAGTGTTCGTACCAGTTTTATTCATGCTAATTTTATCCCTCATCATTGTCATCTGTGCCTAAGGATGGCATCCTCAAAGGAGCAAAAACAGATGTGTGGTGTTGCAGACCAATGCTCCTGCAGCCAGTTAATGCACTACACTTAGCAAATGTATCTATAAAAAGTGCTATTATAAAGGATCTCTGCCAGAGTCTGTGCCATTATATAATTTTTTGAAGCCAATAAACCCAGACTAATATGCCATTATGACTAGATGGGGCTATAAAAAATAGTCATGCTAATTGAAAATATGAATTTGAAATGCATTGTAATGTCATGCTCACCTGCAGCACTTCATAGATGGCTTTCTTGTACATGGGCTGCTTGTTATAAGTTGGTTGGTGAAAGGCATTGTAGAAGGAACTTAAAGGCATGAGTTTCTCTACACAGACCTGCAAAAAATACAAAGCAAATACAATTGCTCTTCACTGCTTTCAAGTGCTGGCATCAAAAGATGAAAAAAAAATCTGGTTGCTATTTTCAAGTAAAGAGCTTTTCACTGCAGTGACTCGCGATTTATCTTTTTTAAATGAATAATTACATGGCTCTCTAAAGGTTGAGAAAACACTATAAAAAGTCTGATTTCAAAATGTTTGGTTTTGAATATTAAAAAAAAGCTGTTTGTCTTAGTTCCTTGTCCAAAACTTCCACCTGATAACAGTATTAAATATAGGTGTTATCACTCACCACTGAGAATTTTCCATCCCCAAACCACATGACCCATCTGGTCCCCTCGGCGGCTCTGCTCCGCCCCGTCATCCACCAGGATACGATGCGGCCTGGCCACCAGGAGAAACCGCGCAGCTTCCCCCAAACCAGCTCCCCGATGCCAAAACCACGGCCGTCCTACAGCCAAGTAGAACCAAAATTATTCACCTAATATCCACTTCTGGACATAATTTTGAAACACACTTGAACCCTGTCTGCCTTGTAGGGATGGATAGATAGATAGATAGATACTTTTTCTAAAGCATAAGAAAAAACATGCAGAGATAAATTCATGCACTAATGTGTGCACCCATAAATGCAATAAATGCATTGCAAATGCATGCAATAAATGTGCAAATAAATAAGCAAACAAACCAAACAATAACTAACTACCTAAATAAATACTTTGACTTGGGCCTGTCAATTGCATTCCACCACAAACGAATAAGTCCCCAAAACAGAGATGGCTGGTTTACTTCACATGGATTAACCCTGGCCTTAGGCTAAATCCTTTCTCCAATAGAGATTTCTGTTAAAAATCCTGTTAGTCTGCAACCGGGTTTAATCAATGCCTCTGAATCCAGCTCGATATCTCTTTTACGCCCTCCGCCTGTGTGATTTTACCTCGTACTCGGGCTCAGTGTCTACAGACTTGGGTGATGTCTTGTCTCCACCCCCAATGGCCACGGGCTCAGGGGTCGTGGCCACAGTGGGGGAGGCCGGGTCAGTGGGCTGCTGCTGCTGCTGCTGCTGCTGATGTTGCTGCTGTTGCTGCTGTTGTTGTTGTTGCTGTTGCTGCGGCGGTGATGGCTGTGACTGTTGTTGATGCTGTGGCTGTGACTGAGGCTGTGGCTGTGACTGAGGCTGAGACTGATGAAGCGACTGTGGCTGAGGCTGAGGCTGAGGCTGTGGCTGAGGCTGAGGCTGAGGCTGAGGCTGCTTCAAAGGCAGGGGGTGCTTGATTACGGACACCTCTTCTTTCTGGGTCTCCGTTTCCATTTCTTCGTGGTCCTCCATCGCATTCATAGCTGACACCAGTTTGGCCTTTTTCTCTGCCTGGAACAACACAGTCCAAAGACAGCAGAGATGTCAGCTGAGGTATGGAAACTGTACAGACAGAAATGGACAGGCTCAGGCGGTGAGATTTACCTTGTTTCTTAAGGTCAAAGAGGCGAGATTTATGTTGGGTTTGTTCCGGTCAAATAATGAAATGAATACCAAAGAAAAAAGAAACCAGGTGTATGCATTGTACATACTGTAACCTATAGGTAAATAATGTGACGTTTCACTTTCATGGTGAATTAAGGCCTTAGCTTTTCATCTATACATATACCATCTGGTTATGTTAATTTGCGCATAAGAAAAAATGCATGCTATATTCAGCCAAAAGTCACAGCTCTAGAATACAAGGCAGTGCTTTTTGTTTTTTTCATTCACTTTTTGATGACTTCTTTTTTTGATGACTCTTTTATACAGGATCTTAAGGTTCAATTGGGTTCAATTCCGACTTGTGCTATTTGCTGCATGTCACCCCCTCTCTCTGCCCTGTACTTCCTCTCTCTCTCTCTCTCTCTCTCTCTCTCTCCACTATAGCAGTCCAATAAAGCAGAAATGCACAAAAAAAGAGACTAAAGTAAATGAGGGTAAGGGTAAAGAGGCTGTATATAGTCTAGACTTTGAGACTTCAAAAGCCTGAAAAAATACCCTTTATCTCTCTCTTACTGATACCCTTTTCTCAATAGCAGTGTGTACAGTAACTCTATAGACACACACAGGGGTGTGGCTATAAGTGGAAGAAAATATCCAAACGCAGCAGCAGTGGACAAACTCATCTCTCACACAATTCTTAGATCAGTGGACCAAATTTAAACATCTATTTTAAGCCATGGTATTAGTCATGCCCACTTTCATATGTATGGCTGTGTGCACTGTCAACAGACTGTAAAATAATAGGAGCGAAATGCTTTGCAACGCTTACAGATGAAAGAAAGAGATTGATAGCACGACTAGCAGGTTAGCTGTACCATGCATGTACTTGGACAGCCCATGTGGAATTATACTGCATAAGGTAAACAGTAGAAAAGTATGTAATTTAGATTGTGGGTCTCCACAGACTGAGTAAACATTACTTTATCTATGACTGTCAGGTCCATTCATCAACAGGGCCGCACTGTGACTCTACAGAGGCGGGGTTACGGAGGAAAACATGCTAGCTGGGTGCAAACTTGTTCCTCACGTGTAAAATCCCATCGAAGTGACAGATTTTTCAGCCGCTAAGTCGAATCGTGTGTTTCCTGCTGTAAAAAAAAAAAAAAAAGTAACACTGCAATTCTAAAAGGCATAAACAGCATCCCGAGCAATTTGGTATGGAAGACCAATGGGGCAAAAACTGTCTTGCAAAATACTTGTCAACACAGTCATTTCTTATGCATTAACACGGCATAAAAATACGTCAAGAGCACTTTTGCCCAAGTCATCACACTTTCTTTCTTTTTTTTTAAAGATTTTATTTTTTGCATCTCTGCTTTATTTGACAGCAATAGTGGAGACAGACAGGAAGGACGGGAGAGACAGAGAGGATGACATGCAGCAAAGTGCATGGGGTCAAAATTGAACCCACACTGCCACAGTGATAACATGTGGTGGCTCACACGCTCTGCACAGTGAGCCACCTGGAGCGCCCATGCCACCGCATTTTCAAGCATTTCTTTATGTAGAGTTGATCACATGGTTGATGACATGGCATTGGAACGTGTTTAAACGGTATATTACATTAATGAGCAAATGATGTAATTAGCCGTCATACAGAAGGCCGGAGGGGCGTGCTACAAAAATAAATGCAAATATAGGAATCATCACTGGCTGAAGTTCTTGAAGACATGAGCAAGTGCTGCTTCAGTGCATCATTTTACAGCATGTTAAGAGGCAATGACTGGATGTGTTGACAAGTATTTTGCACAATGTTTTTTGGCCACACTGGCCCTTCATAGCACCGTGCAAGAACAGGAATGGAGCACGTGCTATATAAAAATCTAGATTGTGGCCTTTTAAAATCTGTGTAAACACTACTTCATCTCTGACTGTATGGCTTATTCATCAATGGCGTATAGAGACTCCACAGACCAACAAGGAAAAGAAGGACAGTCAGTGAAACAAATGCAATGATCGATTTCGCCTGCCATGATGTTATACAGGCTTTTTAAAGAATCGTCAATACAAACAGGTAAACAGAGACTGATAGCATCAATGGTGATTTAGCTATACCATATAAGTACCAGAAAGGGACAAGTGCATGTGTAATGTATAAAATGTATACCGTGGGACTTTGTATAAACATTTATCTCTAACTCTAAGGCCTATTCATCAATAGCAGCATGTCGTAAATACACAAGAAGAGGTGGTGCTAAACAGAAAAACATGCTAGCTGCAAACTTGTTCCCCACTTGTAAAATCCCATCCAAATGATAGATTTTCCAGTCACTGAACCAAAATAATCATCTGTTTTGCCTGCCATGATGTTAGTCATGCTGACCTCTTGAAGAATTAGTATTATTACCAGGTATAAGCAGAGGCTGATAGCATCACTAGCGATTAGCTATACCCCACACAAGTATCTTTACTGTATAAGTACAAAATCTAGATTGTGGTGCTTTGAAAGTCTGTGTAAATAATTCTTTATCTCCAGCTGTAAGGCCTATTCATCAATAGGCGGTGTGTACAGTAACTCCATAATGTCCAGAGCTGCAGAGGAGAGTTCACTGGGTTTGTGGTACCTGACACTGAACCGTTAGGTCGATCAGAGAGGACGAGACCCAGCCGGGACTTAAGCCTCTCACAGTAAATCCCCAACAGCTGCACTCATTCTGATGTCTCTCTCTCTCTCTCTCTCTCTCTCTCTCTCTCTCTCTCTCTCTAAATACACACACACATGAAGTCTCACATGCAAACACACATACTAACTTTCTTCGTCCTCTTGTCTGAAATACACATACAGGCACGCACGCACGCACTCTTACAGAATATATACCCACAGTCACATATGTAAACACATGCTACTCATACTATAGGCTACACGTGAAAGCCCTGCACAGCTGTGCTTACTTTCCTGAAATCTTTCTCAGGTTCTCAGGTCTCACACATTCTGTAAATGTCCTGTGGCCCGAGCGAGCGTGGGGAGGGAGACGCCGAGGGAGCAGGGGAGGAGAAAGAAAAGGAGGGAGGGAGGGAGAGAAAAAGAGAGAGAGAGGGGAAGAGAGACCAAGGGAGTGAGCCGGGCTATAGTACAATCCTTCGGCCTCTCTCCCAGTGTGTCTCGTAAACAATAGGGCCTTTAAGGGGAGGTGGTGCTAGACAGCGCGGGGAGGGGTTTCGGTGCAGAGTAGAAACATGTGCTCTTCAATCAAGAGGCTCTGCTGTGGTTTATAAATATCTGTACTGTAGAGCTGGATGGATGGTTCAAAGCCTTGGGCCATATGTGTTAGGCCTCTTGGCTCCAGCACCAGCACACTGGAGTCAGTGTTAGACAGCCTGCTTGGATGTGTGGTTCCAGATGGTAAACTGCAAAAACTAACAAATGTCAATTAAACTGCTAAATGCGTTATGTATTTTGGAGAAACAATGTGTGATAGTATCACACTTCTGCAAGTCAGAAAAGGTTTGGGGAGAAATGGAGTGATTGACGATGATTTCAAGAAGTTTCATGAGTTTTGTCCAGAGTTATTTCATCTCCAGTGCTTATAGGTATATTGGGAGAATTGTAAACGGCAATAAAGCGGCAAAGCTACTGCTGCAGTGTCCATTTAAGTGTGTTTAGGGTTGGGGTCTCCAGGGTACAGCCTGTGGTTACTTTTCCTCTGAACCAATGGGAAAGTGACTCTGAAAACGCCGGGTGGGGGGAGGAGAGAGAGTACAGTGGCTATAAGAACCAGATATTTGTCTCTGGCCTTTTTCCCAGTTGTAAATGCCCCCTTTTGGGGGCCTCGCAGTGTGTGTGCAGCTACACCAGCAAGACAGGCTCTCCGGGTCTAAAGGGGAAAATAGCAAAGGAGGTACTGGAGACACAATGCAGTCTTTATCATTTACGCACGCCTGCCCGTCACTGACAACTTCAGAAATACCAGCACTTATATCCCCTGTCACGCCATGTCGAAGACAAATACCAAAAATGACACCACATATGGATATACACACACAGGAGTGCACCTATGTTTAAACAACCAAGCAGCCCCACATTTAAAATATCTGCACTTTTTCTTTGCCCCAAACTATTCTAAACATGAAGACAATGCAAAACCCAAACCGAGTTACTGTACTTACAGTAATCATGGGTTTTGTTGTGGAAAGAAGAACAGTGAAAACACAAGCCCACTAGGTCCCCGGGCAGAGTGCAGAGACATGTTGGGTGCACAATAAGGGATAATCTGACTTAGAGGTCTGTACAGCATGATACCCTGAGGGCTCAAGGGGTGACAGAGTGCATTGGGAGGCAGAAAAAAAAAGGAAAGATACTGGTCTCTAGGGTGTGCACATTTCAACACAGGTATTTATGCAAGGGTTGTTGTGCAGAAGATACAGCAGGATCCAATCTGGGTTATACTTACACATAACTATTCTCTTTGTTTATAATGTGAAAAAAATCCCATTTGTTGTTTAGCCTCAGTTATTTATAATGACAACTGGTGATTTGAAGGTCACTGTCTCTGCTAAGCAAATTATTATTATTTAAGATCCAAGGCTGTAGTTCCTGAGATGAAAGATGCAAAACTAATTCAAAGCCCCTATGCAATTGCCCGGAAAACTCAAACAGCTACAAATTAAAGTTGTGTTCTTTGTAGCACTTAAGAAAGACAGCATGCATCAAACAAAATAGATTAGATTAGAAAAAAAAATTATCTTAAAAGTATTAGGAAAGTATGATCAAAACTAATAAGCATTTTGCAAAATTTGATTAAAGGGAAAAGTTAGATGAAATAAACTGTCATTGAGCATTACTTCCTCACACAACGTGACAGCTCGCCTTTGAAGCAACACAAAAGAGTTTGACCTTTGAATACAGTATTCTCTCATGCGCAACAGGCAAGAGAGGCACAGCGGGAGCTGTTTTGTGTGATTGTTTAATGGATTATACAGTGAGATATGTCTTCAGTAGGCTCACTTTAAAGGACTAGGCTTATCTGTTGAATAGAGCAGCAGACAAATAAAAACTTCCTCAAGTTATGACAGATGTAGTTAACATAATGCAAGACTCATCAGATCAGGGGTGCTGCAAATGCTGATTATAAATCTTGAAAAATCTGCTTTCAAGTTGAAGTACTGTCAAAAATTTCTGGAGTAGCAGGTTACTGTTCTGTTGTGCAGCAATGTGGCTACTGCATTCATTAGCCTGATTTTAGCACGGATCCCTACAAAGGCTGTGTATTTCATTAGTGGCCTTGGGGGGTCACACCAAAAGAGGCCATCTGGTTCTCATTGTATTACGTCCTTTTAAGAGATAATTAGGAATATTACAGGGTCGGCCATGAATACATAAACATAATTCCCCATGAATCCACAAGTGGAGTTGTTTAAAAAGCTCCCTAAGGAGCCTGCTTGTATGAGTCCAAAAGCCTTTAAAATGCTCTCAAATAATCAAATTAGTGTCCTTATAGTAAATCTTATGTCAAATTTTAAAGAAAAGACACTGCATTCACATTTCAAAGAGAACAAAGTACATGGTGATTATATGCTTTGGGTAGGAAAACCGTACAAGGGTTTCAGGCCTGCAGCTGAACTTTCTCCCAGTTTCTAATCAATACTGCAGATAAAGCCATGTCAGTACACATTTAAAGATCTAAAGTATTTTCTATGCACCATAAACATGAGAAACTATATCACAATATATATAATATGCACCATACATATCAGTTATATAGGTTTGTTAATTAAAAAACAAATATGTTATGTAAGGTGAAATCATGGTGGCTCTGACAAAAAAAATGCAATATTTTGGGTAAATATATTTAATCTAAAAAAGTGATGCCACACTGATATTTCTAGGCACTGCTATGAAACAGGAAATAGTTTCTGCACATTCACCCCATGGGATCATGTCGTCTCTCCAAAAACTTTTTTCATGCGAGCAACTTTTTCTCAACACATCTGCAAATGCCTGCTCTCTCTTCCTTTTTAAAGAGACGGTTTCCCTTTAAGCTGTGCAGAGCAGATGGTCCATAACAACTCTCGTGGAAATACCTGAAGTCAGCATATTCCCCTCGCTGTAAGCAGGCTAATCAGACATTACTCTATCCACTGTGTTATCAAACAAACAATGCAGTGCACATACCCATACACGCCGGCGCGCGACACTTATAATCCAGTGTGGGGCTTGAATTTTTTTCCCCCCACTCTAGGGGTAGAAGAGATCGCTTAAAAAAAGAAAGCATGAACATTTCTTTGTCTGGGAATTCAGGGTCAGGTGATTGCCGACAGGAATTCTGGTTGGCTAGAGAGGACTTGCAAAATGTTGGCAGCAAGCCAAGAGGCTGTCTTGCAAGCAGGGCTGGAAATTTGCTGCAAACCTCATCTTCACCCTCATATCCATAGCACAGAGTTCATTTCCATAGCTGGGGGAGGGGTCAG
>OMLF01016650.1:0-17913 GCA_900302615.1 Holocentrus rufus | reverse complement strand
AGAGAGAGAGAGAGAGAGAGAGAGAGAGAGAGAGAGAGAGAGAGAAGAAAAAGAATGGACAGATTTGTTTGCGACTTAAAAGGGATGAATAGACAAAGGGGATGCAGGAAGAATAGGGGATTTTTTAAGTGCTCACTAAGCCTCAAAGACACCCATGCTGCTTTAATCCATAAACCATGTTATAAACGAGAGAGCTCTAAACCCATATGAACACTAAAATCTAATCTCACTAGCACTTCTCGGATTTCTATATTCTCTGCCATTTTGTACGTTCTGGGAAGAGGAGTGGCTGAAATGAGGAAAACCATGCCTTTACATGAAGGGGTGAACATAACCTGCCATATACAGCATGTCTGCTCTGGAAGGTCTGTTTGGCACAAGCAGCAGAAGTGTTCATTTTTATTGGGAGTGTTTTAATTCCTCCACTTCCACGGAGACGGCTGGCAGGCCGCGTCGAAGCCAATGGACCATTGCAGCCAGCGAAATCCAAGAAAACTCACATCCTCCCAAGTGCAGAATGAAACCTTTGTCGAAACGTCTGATTAAAGCTGTTTTTCTTGTTCCTGCAGCTCACCGCCGCGCCCAAACACTTACCGCCCTCCTTGGTCAGCGCCGATTTCGCCGCGAATCAGCTAACGAGGATCTACCCGTACACATTTGGCCAGAAGCCACAACTGAGGTAAGAATGTGAGTGAATTTACCTCCTGCTCCCACCTCCGTTCACACGCTGCCGTTTTGCTGGCTCATGGCGTCGGGCTCCCCGCTCTCCCCCCCAGGTCTGTGTATCTCCACAACAACAAGCTGACGGACGCGGGGCTCCCGGACCACATGTTCAACGGCTCCGTCAACCTGGAGATCCTCATCATGTCCAGCAACTTCCTGCGTCTTGTCCCCAGGAACTTGCCCTCCACCCTTCACCGTCTGCATCTGAAGGTATCCACAACAAACACTCTTCTTTTCTTTTCTTTTTCCACATCTTTTGCCAGCTGAGTCTAAAGCTTCCTCACTTCCACTGACCCTTTAATTGTTATGTTCTTAATAACCGAGGAACAGCATAATAGAAACTTTATATTTGCACCACAGGTTCAGCTTTTGAGAGCCCTGCTGCGCCAATTTGCATATTAATGACATGAAGCAGAACATTAGCCATTAGGCAGCTCAAGTACTCCTAGTTTCTCTTATGTATATGGATATAATGAGTACATGCAATGACTGTGGTTTATTTTTTCCTTTGGTTGACAGAGCAACAAACTGGAGAAAATCCCACCAGGGGCCTTTGACAACTTGTCAAACCTCAGAGAGCTCTACCTGCAGAACAACCTCCTCAGTAATGAGGGCATGGACAACGAGACCTTCAGGTGGACAGAAATCTTTATGCACAAACACACTCAGGACTTGCATATTCTCACTGTATCTCTATGATAGTGTGGACTGTTAAACAAGAAAAGCATCATCACTTAAGGATTTGTTTAAATCTACATCAGGCATGAGTATCTATTTATGAAAGGTGATTCATTTTGAGGCAGTAGAGACCACACACACAGGGCACACACACAGGGTAAAGGGCCAAACAGCTGATTTGATGACTTCCCCTTTCCCCCCGGCAGCCAACTGAGCAGCTTGGAGTGTCTGGACTTGTCAAACAACAACCTGAGCGTCGTCCCCAAGGGTCTTCCTCGCAGTCTCGTGCTGCTGCACCTGGAGAAGAACGCCATCCGCAGCATCCCTGGAGATGCTCTCACTTCTGTCCGAAACCTCGAGTACCTTCTCCTCCACAACAACAAGCTCCGCTCTCGTTCCATTCACCCCTCTGCCTTCCAAGTACGCTCGCTCACCCTCTGTTTCACATCATTGTCTCTAGACTGTTTTGCAGCACGACATGCCTGCATAAAAAACAAGAGCTGTATTTCATTTGTTTCAAATTGAAAGCATGGATTGCACAAGATTTTTTTTGATGCATCTGATGCACATTGATGTATTTGGGAGCTGCTGTGTAAACGTTTTGCCTCACAAATCTTAATTTTCCTACTTGCAACAAAGGGCCTGAAGAAGCTGCACACTCTCCACATGTACAACAATCTGCTGGAGAGGGTTCCCAGAGGTCTGCCCCGCCGGGCTAAGACCCTCATGCTGCTCCACAACTTCATCAATGAAATTGGCCGCAACGACCTGGTCATGCTGTACACCCTGACGGAGCTCAACCTCAGCTACAACCGTCTGACCAGCTCGAAGCTGCACCGCGAGGCCTTCAGGAAGCTGCGAGTGCTGGAGACCCTGGACCTGTCGGGGAACAGCCTTCACTCGCTGCCCCTGGGCCTCCCGCGCAGCCTGCAGGTGCTCAAGATCAAGGACAACCAGCTGAGCTCCATACCGGACGGCGCCTTGACGGGCATGGTGAAGCTGCGAGAGATCTACCTGAGCAACAACCAGCTGAAACTGAACTCCATCTACCAGGGAGCCTGGATGGAGCTCAGCGCGCTGACAGTGAGTGGCTGAGGGAGTGTTGGACAGTGTGAGACGCTAGTGCAGGAGTTTCTACACACACACACACACACATGCACACACACAGAGGGAGCAGGCTTTTCTTAAAGGAACAGTTCACCAAAAAAAACAAAAAAACAAAAACCCTAGTGCAGGGGCTAAATGGGAAAGTTTCTTTGTGATTTCATGCCAGAGCACACAGACACTGGATAGATTCCACTAAGAGTAAGTGGAAAAATCTATATATTTTTTTAGTATTTTGGATGGACCGTTCCTTTAATTTTCAAACCGTTCCTTTAAATTTCTCAGACATTTATCACATAACAGTAAAAGAGCACAGCTTTATCATTAAAAATCTTGTTATTTTAGACACTAGACTTGTCTGGCAACCAGATGTCGCACATCCCCTCTGACCTGCCGGAGTCTCTGGAGTTCCTTTACCTGCAAAGTAACCGCATCAGCAGCGTCCCTGCTTCAGCATTTGAAGGCACACCTAACATCAAAGGCATCTTCCTCCGGTAAGCGACAGTTAACACAAACACTTCACAAAAAAACGCTTGAATTAAAGCAGCAGTTTCAGCTCAAGAGCGATTCCACTTAAATGACTGTTTGTGCGTGTGAGCTGTTTTGTTTCATGGTGGCTGCGTGGCACATCGCTACAGCAGGGGGTGTGTTTTAACCTCACACTTAATCTTCACCCTCCCCAGGGCTTTTGTGAAAAATTTTAGGGGTGTTTCCTTACATAAGTAATTTTTCCATTTGGATTGATCTCTGCGCAGAAGATGAGTATGCAAGTGCCAGAGAGGAATGACTGCGGGGAAATTGATGGTTTTGTTTAGACTGCAAGTCTAGAAGAGACAGCTGCAGTCAGGTTGTCGTACACCAGCGTTCTTTCCCTTTTCAACACATTTTTACAATTGACTCAGGGAGAATTTAGGAACAGTGAAAATTATTTATTTTCTTTACTTGTCCTCTTGTGAAAATCTACCTGGAGCAGCTCCCCCTGTGGTTAAGTTTTACACATACGCCCTATACTGTCCCAGTCTGTTCCTAATTAACATATTTTACTATTTATTGAACATTCCAATGTAGCTTCATTTTTCAGAGAAATGCACTGTGGTATTTAATCTCACCACCTCCTTCAATCCATGTGCTCTCAGCAAATTTTCCACATTTGTCTTGCGCTGCTAACCCGCACGTACTGCTGCACTCAGTGGGAAGACATCAGAGTCAAACCACCCAGTTTTTCTGACAAGTGCTTTCAGGGTTTTTGTCTGTTTGGTTCTCAGACTGACCCCAACTTAGCTGCTTTAAGGGTTGTGTTTATGGGCCTTGACCCCACCCGGGCTGTTGTGCTCTTCATGCTGCTCATAGCAGCTGCTGCCACATGAGTTTGAAAATGTTTTTCCACCAAATCCCTCCACAGCTGGGAGCCTTTGGCCTGAGCCAATTTAGTGCTTCTGGAATGCCTGCATCAGTGGGGGTAGGTGAAGGGGGATTTGTGTGTGTGTGTCTGTATGTGTGTGCGTGTGTGTTTGTTGCTAATTGTGTCAAGGTTCAAGTGTATTGTATGTTGGGTGTCTGAGTTCATGGGCGGCATATGCAAGCAGTTTCACCCATTAATGACAAATGGGGTCGATACAGTCTACGCCAGGCATTCTGGCAAAACTGAACTGCTTTGATGTAAAGTGAGTACCTATGACCGTGTCTCTTTTATAGTGCATTACGTTAGAGTGGGAGCAGCTCAGTGTGACTCATAAGTGATGCTCAACAGATGGGCCCTACTGTACTGATCCCTGAACACAGAGAGGCTATCAAAGGCTCCTACTGACAGATGTGATTTGTAAATGCCACCTGATGTCTCTGCACCCCGGCTCTGCAAGTTTTGGGCTAAATGCAAAATGCAATGAAACCCCAAATCATTTAAACACACGCTATTTTGATGAACCACTTGAAAAAAAAGCTGCCTTTGTTTTCCCTTCCAGCTCCAACCGCCTGTCCGTGGACGCGGTGGACGAGAGCTCTTTCGCGCACCTGACCAACTTGCAAGTGCTGGACATCGGCCCGGGCAGCGACGACCTCCCCTTCAAAAGGCACGAGATGGTGGAGGACGACAACGTGGACGAGTAGCAGGAAGCGTAAACCAAAATCTGCTCACTGAAGTTGTCATAGGACTGCATCGAAAGGACAGAAAGGAAAATGAGCCTGTGTTTGGCCGCGCGAGTCACTTCCCAGGCGCATTGTTGTGTCGAAAGGCAGATTTACGTATTTCTGGTGCAGGATGCCGGATGAAGTTGTTTCCATGTTGGTGGGGCTGGTCAGAACTGCCACTGCATATCTTTATATTTGAGCTTTATTATTTGTTCTTGTCTGGTTTTATGCACCGTCTCATCATCTAAAGAGTATTTTTGTGCTTTACTCTATAAAACACCGTCACAAAATCAATGTGAAATTGCTAAAAGTTTCAGGATCTAGATCCATTTTGAATTTTGAACCCATTTGAACAAAGCCTGTGTTGATCATGCTGAGTCTGTCCTTCTATACTTTGCTCCAAGTCACCTTATTAATGGCAGCCTTGTCATTTTGGCTTAAAAAGTGATTTTTCTAGAAATACTGTGAAACAATTGGTGGTTTTAGCCTATTTTAACATCAGTAGGAGCAAAGTAACCTACCTGACTCTCAGCACAGTACTACAGACTGTTGAATCTAAGGTCATTTATAAAACCTCACAAATGTGACAGTGAATACGGAGCCAAGGAGGTGTCCCAGTGGGTGGTAATATTTCTGGAATAGCAATGATTTGTCTGTGATGTTGAAGACTGTGGACATCATTGTCATACTATTCCCATATCATGTGCTTGTGAATGAAATATTCCATGCATAAAAGCAATTTAAACACATCTGGAGCTTTGATCCATGCTGCTACTGCCTCCCTTTAGTCCACTCTTGTTTTATACAATAAAGAAAGCAAATATTTTTATATGACATCTAAATTACTCATGCTATTACACTATATTGCTATAAAAGCAGTGTCACTTTCACATACAGCATCATTGTGCTACCACATTTACAGTCATCAAACACAGCAATAAATTATTTGAAAAGGTTGAAGGGGATTGTGCGTTTCCTAACATTAACCGGAACATCCAGTGTTTTCAACCACATCATTTACCAAAGCTCGATGAGTGATGGGCCAACATTCATCAAAAAAAATAAAATAAAATAAAGGAAGAAAAGAAAAACTAATTTCAAACCTTTTTGTTCATGGAGTACTTCAGTTTTGAAGTGAGTATTTGTCAGGCCATGAAAAGTCAATTTACAACAAATTTCACAGAATGGGGTTTCTTTTCCTTCCCTAATTTAATTTGCTTCATTTGGTTTAAAAGCGTCACATATGTCCCCTAAATCTGTTGCTACTTTCCTTCATATTTTGAATGAAAATTAGTTTAGACATAACTCTTTTAAACTAACTTTTTTTTAAATTCCCTGCAAGGATATCTGTGGACAATATGTGCTCAATAGAGCTGTACTTTTTTCCTGAATATATATATTAAGTTAGAAAATAGGCATGCCAAACATAATTGAATGTGCTGCACTTTGTTCTGCACTTGATGGATTTACAGATGTACTGAACTTAGTGACAACACCAATCCTTTTTAAGTCAGACATTTCATAACTTTCAATCTTCATTCTTCAATCTTTCAGTAAGCTCCTCCACACAGGGCAATGCCATTACTCAAGAAAAGTGAATGAGACAGAGCTTATTGATCTCTCACATAAAGATGTATAAAGTGAGCGCAGACCCACACCAAAAACAGGAATGAGTTATCTTTGAGAGACAGCAGAGAGAGATAAAACTCTCTGGACAATGATGTTGGCAGCCTGGTGCTCATTTGAAAACAAACTGCGGCTCAAGGCAAAGCACTCAGGAATCTCTGGCAGCAGATGTACACACAGCTGACAAGACCGGACAATTACATGTCCAGCTGCATGAAAAATAAACAGCATTTGACTGTTCAGATCGGACCCATTAAATGACAAGAGCAAAACATGACATGCCGATACACATGTGCATGCCCCTGAATATTGTAGTTTAACATAATGTTCTCAGTGCAAAATGTTGACAAGCAAATGTTATGCAACATCAACTCATGCAGTTGCTGAAGCTCAAAATTAGCGTCGTCACATCTGGGCAAAATGGTTGTTGAATATTGATACACACACGCCGACCAAAAAGCAATCAAAAAACAAGGACCACTTGGTTCATGTTACAAGTGGTGTTTGTGCTTGTCAGGCTCTTCAGGTGCCAGGAAGGTTTAATAAAATGAAGCGCTGCTGAGGTCTTCCAAATATTTGAAACCATTTACTGTAAATACATTTTTTTTTTTTGCCCAAGTACAAATGATGTAACATGGCGGCAAGGGAAAGCTGTCTTTCTCATTACCACCTTCCTTCATTCTTTCATCATCATCATCATCATCATCATCATCATCTGCCTAGCACCACCAGCATTTTTAAGGCAAAATTAAACAGTTTGGGCATGTCACTTTGCCTCCAGATCATTTGAGATTAGGCTTGCTATCCTATCCTCTGGATTTTATGACTCAGACAAGTGGCTGCTTGTAAAAAATAAATAAACACTTGCCTCATTAACAAGTATGCACATAGACAGATAAAAGATGCAATTAAGAAATCATATAAAACGTAGGTATCAAATAGAAATCAATTAAATAATGCAAATTTGCACACCTATGTACAAAATCTGAGAACTGTACATGTACTTTCCCTCACACCCATAACAGAAGGATTGACTCGCCTCAGTGCAAGCTCACCCTGCAGGTCCAGGCCAAATGCACTGGTACGAATAAACTGACAATGTCCCTTTCATCTCAGAAAATCCACTCTCAGAACATTTTTTGTCCCATTTCACAACACACATCCAATCATTGACCATATCACTGCTACAATAAAGATAAACCGAGGACTTCCCCCTTCTTCCTTGTTTGTTCACCACTGATGATCACATGGGAAGAGATCTTGTCGCTGGCTTGATGTTTTCCGCCCCAATTAGGCTGACAGACACAGATGAGCTTGGGCACGTCGTCCTTTCATCTCTAATGGTGTCCTTTGCTCTGAGATTATGATCCGCCCAACTTTGCCGACAACCCGTACCTTACGACTAACGAGGAGGCTATACATTGGTCTCAAGGCCATTCATATCAATGGTGAAGTGTTCTTTGTCCTTTTTTAGGTGCCTCGGCGGTATCGGAGGCTTTTTTCTCTCTGGCGGTGGCGGCGGCCGGATGCCCTCCTCGAGCTGCCTGAGTCGGGCCACATCAGGAGGGACGAGCTTAGGTTTGACCCCCAAGGACGGGGGCTGGTAGTTGCCGTTGTTGCTGTGACAGTTCATCAGCGGCGGGGTGTTCATTATGGGTTTGGTCTCGCAGATCAAAGGCACCTGGGGACCGAACGGGTCACAGAACAGCGAGACAGAAGAGACAGAAAAATGAGGAAGAAGCAAAAAAAAAGAAAAAGAAAAACATCAGAATGGTAGAGATTGAGATTGTGAGAAATTACCACTACCCAGAATTTGCTGCTATTTTCTCTGAACCCATAAGCAAGGGTCAGCATTTGCGCACAATTGCGTGGGTGTTATGTAACTTATAACCAATTAAAAAGACAAGCATGCCTTTCCTTTCTGAAAGCTTTCCATTACCAATTCCTAAAAAAAGCATTGACATTTGAAGACACGGAAAATGACATGTGGTTTTGTCTCTTTGACAGAAATGATTATTGACAGCAATTTAGCACATCAGGGGACAAATCAATCATAACACATCATACAGAGAGAGCCTGTGCAAAGCTTTGAGATGCCCTTATACAAAACTGGATGTGTGCGATTCTGTAACAACTTGTGTTATTTTAAAGAAAAGAACAACCCAAGCTGATGTGCTGTAATGAGAAAACTCACCCCATCTCCTTCTTTAATAAAGTCTTTCCTGCAGATGTGTGCCATGATGCCTGTGGCCAAAGCATCGCCCATGACATTCACCATGGTACGAAACCTGTCTCTGTGGAGGAAGAAGAACACATTGGAGATGGCTGTAAAAGGAAATCTGTATGAGCTGAATTTAAATTGGACAGATTTCCTTTTGAGGAAATCTTGAGAACATTCTGGACATTGTGGCCGAGGTAGATGAGACCGGAGCCTCACAGGTTTCTGCTCTCGGTTGATTAGATTCATTCAGAGAAATATGATGTGAACTCTTGACACAAAAACAGTGGAAATAAGTCCACATACTACTTACAATGCCCAATCAACTGCAATAATGAGAGTGATGTCATCGGTTGGCAGTCCGACGGATGTTAGCACTATCACCATGGTAACCAGTCCGGCTTGTGGAATCCCTGCCGCACCAATACTGGCTGCAGTGGCTGTGATGCTGGGAGAGATTTGGGAGGTCAGCAATATGTCACAATTCATCGTGTTGAATTTCCTGCTGTGTATGTGTTTCAAGCCACCGCTTGAAACTTGCCTTGAAAGCCAATATTCTTCATCTTGTTGCTCTGTCAGAAACACAGACCTTGAACAGAGATCAGTTTTTATTTGACTCCATGCCACTTTCAGTCCTTGTTATTTGGAAAACACGCTGTGTCTGCAGCCATGTCGGCACTTGCATGCTCTCTGTATTTCTCTGACTCATTTTCTCTCTCTCTACTTTCTTTTTTTCTGTGCCAAAGATTTCCTGCTATCTTTTTTTGTCCATACATTTCAGATATTTTTGCTTTTGTTGCTCATTTTGTTGTATTTTTCTTACCACAAACATTAGGAGTTCTGAAAAAAAAGTGTTTCCCATTGATTCGGCCCTCGTCTCAAACATTACTAGACCCCTGTTTCGTATTGGTCTTCTCACAGACTCAACCAGGCCTGCTCTTGTTTTGATCACAGCCAGAGAACACTTAACTCCATCCCTGCTTTCCGCCTCTCTCTGCTGCAGACCTTTCACAAAGTGAGCATTATCATTCTGTGCAGAAACACTTTACAATATGATGTGAAAATCTACCTCCGCTGAGGGTACATCACTCCCCACGAACGGCGTGTGTGAGAAATTACTGGTGTTTCGTAGATGTTGAAAGAAACTTTAATCAGCTAAAGTCAGCTATAGTCTTAATGATCAAAGTAATGGACACTGCTGTTAGAGTCCAGCTTTAATGATTTTATAAGAATGTGTCTGATGTCATCTTCTTGTAAGGATTGCAAAGCTCATGACCACCAAACCCTATTTTAAGAAAAAAAATATTGACTCATTTCAGTCATTTGAATATCAATCATAAAGTAAAACGCCTCTCTCTCTAAATGTCTCTGGTGCAGGATAAAATTTGTCCCAGAGCAATTGATAGAGGGACAATATAATATATATATACCTACGAGATGGTATATCCCTTTCAACTGAGCAACTACGTAATGATCAATAGGATCTTAGCTGACATTAAATCCTGAGGGCATAACCATCACAGTCATACGGAGTTAACTTTTTCATCAGCATGTAGCGTAGATCTGCTGGGATGGTGGAGGTCTGGAGGTTGAATGGGGGGTGAAACCACACAGCTGGATCACGCGATTCACCACATTGTGATGGCGACAGAGCGTGGGGGGTTGGGGTCAGAAGCACAGCAGTGGCGTGACTGGGAGATGGTGGTTTATTCAGGTCACATGGCTCTTTTAAGGGAGAGATTAGCGGGCAGTTTCAATCTACAGTTGCTTTATTATGGACTTTTATAGAAAACATACAGCAGCAAACAAGGGAGAGCTTGACAACCGGGGGGATGAATTGTGACTTTCTTCCTTTGGGGTGAAATGATGATGATGAAAACTGCATCACTTTGTTTTGATAATAATGGACCAACCAGTTAAGACCAATTACATCTCGCGGCACGTTCAGAGTAAAGGAGTTCTGCACTTCTTCACATTGATTAGACATGAAGCAGTCAGTCATTGAGTAACACACTCAACTGTCTGCAGGACAACAACCTCCAAAATTTCAGAGATAATTAACCCCACCAGAGTACAGGAAGAATTAAGCTTTTCTAACCCAGTGAGATACTGAAATCACAATTGTTGCTCCGTCTTTCATCTATTCAATGTAAAGGATTTATTAGACTTAACATTATTGTAGCACATTTCTAAATAGCAAATGAGCATCGTTATCAATTAATTAATTTATTAATTTATCTATTGTTAAATTTCTTTGACTTTTTGTGTCTGGAGAAAATAAATAAATTAGCCAAAAATCGAAGGGAAAGTATGCTAGCCAAACACTTAAAACACTGGTCATCAGGTTGAATGTCCAAGCCCGAAAGGTTGTGATCTGTGAGGTTTGGTTGCACCATTTTGAAGTCAAAAATGATAAAGCTTCATCATATCTTTAGCATGTTAATGTGCTTAGAAGCACAGATGGGAGGTCACATTTGCACCGCCCAGTTATCCTCTTATTACTGACCTGATGGTGATGATCTGGCCAAAGTCCAGTTCGTAATTATTAACCTGGGCGATGAATATCGCGGCCACGGCCTCATAGAGGGCGGTGCCATCCATGTTGATGGTGGCGCCCACGGGGAGCACAAAGCGGATGATGCGACGGTCGATGTGGTTGTTCTCTAAGAGGCACTTGAAGGTGATAGGCAATGTGGCAGAGCTGGGGAAGACGCAGACGGCAACACAGAGAATTAATAAAGGTCAGACAAAGGAACCTTTCATAAACAAATCATTTCTCACTGGGGCGTGTGGGATCTGGATTACAAGGGAGAGCAATTACCAGTAATGCTTCATAAGACATTCAGTGTACAAGCAGATGCAATCTAAGTAAATGTTTCATTATACAGAGGGACAAGCATGTAGGCAGTCTGGTGTTGGCCAAATTCTTCATTCACCACACACACACACACACGCAAATGGATAGGAGCCAGTTCCATCAAACGTCTGGTATTTTCCTCCTCTCGTCATTTCCCGCATACACCAGATGTTTTCTGATCTCCTCACCTCCCTTTGAGTGTTATTACAGCATTTTTATGTTCCAATGAAAAGGAAAGATGTGTGTGGCATTGTAACTCAGGAATGAATTATGTTCTAATCAGAATAATCTCAAATTGCTACACATGAGGAAGGAAAAATTCATGTTTTATGAAACGCAGGGCTGGCCATTACATAATCCAAAAATGAATGCTGCCAATTTTCAAATACAAGAACATTCTCCTCTGTCTCCTCTTGTCTTCTTGGTCAGTGTGTGTTATTGCATTTCCTTTTCCACATCAGCTGTAGGTTAATAGACAAATGCAAGTGAAACCTAATGGGTTTATTTAAATTGCAGTCATTTTCCTTTACCTGGACGAGGTTGCCAGGGCAATGAGCAGGGCCTGCAGGATTCCCCGTATGTAAACTATGGGGCTCTTCTTGGTAATGAAGAAGTACATGGCTGGGAGGATGAAGAGGCCATGCAACACCAGACCAAAAACCACAGTGACAGCGTAGAAGCCCAGCTTCTTTCCCATAGCTGATGGATCACTCATCTCTAGGATTTTACCAGCCACCAGGAACACAATGCCAAATGGGAAGTACCTGGCAGTCGAAGTCAAGCACAGTCAGTTGGGAATCAGTTAGGAAAGTCAGCTGCAAAGTGTTATGAATGTTTTCTGTTCTTCAGGGTTATGTTAGGTCTCAGATAGAGGTGAACATATGCAAACATCCAAACTAAAGTAGTAAAATAATTAGGTTAAAGATGGCTAAGGGTTTAGCGTGGTTAAGGTTGGGGAAATGACATAGGTGGGGCATTATCAAAAAACTAACGCATATAAAATGTATAAATAAATCATTACCAGATAACAATGGCCACAATTTTAAGAACAGCCTCATTCAAGCTCTGACAGAAATTCACCAAGGCGCTGCCATTTGGTCCCATCCTTCCCAGCATAATACCTGTGAAAATATGGAAAAGGCCTTAAACTGATGGCAGAGGCTTCATTTATTCAAGCATGTAGTGAATGCACATCCAGTATTGAAAAGAGACGCCTGCACACTGGATCAATGCTCCTAAATTATTTTCTAACCACAGGTATGTCTGATGAAGATTTATGTTGAGACGTTGCTGAATCTGTTGAGTCTGTTTGTGATTGATAAATAATTTGGGATAGATTAATGGGATATATTAATAAATAATATGCCAGGGTGCAGGCATATGTTCTTATGCCACATACTAAATCTTGGGCAGCAACACTAACTACTAACTACAGATTTCAGAGAAGGAAATGCTCTGGAGATGAATAAGAGAGGGGGAGGGAGTGATTTTTACCCATGGTGGCTGAAAAGATGACAATTCCAAGCACGTTCATTCCTTCACTTGTTCCTGGCCGCGTGCGGATGAGGACATCTGGGGGTGGCGTCAGGTCGAGGGCAAAATTCTGGATGTCTGTTCCGTTGTCGTCCTGGATACCGTAGATGAGCGCTCGCCGCGTGGTGGACTCTTGGCTCTGGCCCACAGTCGGCTTGGACTTCACAATGGACTCACTACTTGTTCGATACTGTTGCCAGGGAAGAGAACAGTGAACTCTTGGATTGAGATTTGGCAAAGGTAAGATTTGCCAGATCATAAACATTATGCCAGATCATGCATTATTCATGTGTGCTGGGATGGGGCTGATTAGCAGTGTGTAATGTGAAAGGTCTCACCTGTTGAAATGTGGCCTGAACCAGATTAGAGGGAAACATGTTGCTGGAAGGCAAAGAAAAATACATATGATAGGGTAGATACTCAATACATACTGCTATTATAATAAATAAATATATAAATAAATAGGAAAAGGTCTCACAAAGAAGGAAGCAAGCAAACAGTTTATAAAATTCACATCTTTCACCAGCCAATCACCTGACAGTGTGAATTCAAGACCAGACAATCTACACAGAACTTGGTTTACGTGTTTGAACAATTTTGAACATTGTTATGCACAAGTTACAACATATTGTGGATCATTATTGTCATTATTCCATTTTCATCTCAGTCTCTGTCACGGACTGCTGCAAAGCAATAGAGACTCAACCTATTTTCATTTAATGAAAGGAAGATCTTGAAGAAATAGCAGTGTAGGAGTGTCACTCCAAAATACTTTATAAAATATGCTTTTTGATACCAGCAATTCAACTACCAATGTTTATAAAGCACAGATGAGAATTTGGGCAGCAGATGACTTAACATGTCAGAATAATAATTTTACTTACTAATGCCAAAATGGCAAACATTTTCAGATTAGATGCCACATATTTCAAACCCATTCCAGTCCATTTATACTAATTTTCTGGATACAGGCTTGTAAAAAGGTATGCTGTCTTGCATAAATAATGCTACAAGTATTTAATCACTATGGTGTATTTATTCAGTTCGATAAAATCCTGCTTTGCTACAAATCTGGAGGAAATTAAATGAAATGGCTGTGAGTCATGGTCAGCAAGTTCCAAGGATAACATCCAAGTGGCTTTGGATGGACTAACACAGACGACAGCTCTGGAGATCTTCCAACGACCAAAATCCATCCAGTCAAACTCTCACTATGTAACCTCTTTTCAGGAGCAACGGTGGTGGTCAAGCTAATTTACATTTATGTAGAAAACATTATGAGACAAAACAACTAAAAAGGATGTGGATATGCCAAATATCATATATCAAAATCTTATAGTTATGACAAGTAATGCACCCTGTGATCCCAATGCTATGATAGTACTCTTTGAACTGAGTGAAACAGGAAGTGGGGCTAAAATGACTGCTGAAACAGGCAGCAGCTTGACACGTCAGTGTCCATTAATGTCCAAATCCTTAACTTAACTTTAAGTTGAGCTGCCAAAGTTCAACCAAAGTTGCTTGGGTTTCTTAACCACAACCACAAACACAAACCATAACCTTGAATTTTTGGTGCAACAATAAGTGTCCAGTTATGCATAGTAATCATACCAATCAATGACACATCAAAATGTAGGTGTGTTATGAGCTAAATGTGCACACTTTTTTTTCTAAAGATATATGAAAGAAAGTTAACTAAGAACATACTGGGAGAGAATAAAGTACGTCATCCCTATTTTCCCTCAAATGGCGTAAAGGTGTAATAACGTATGAAGATAAGTGGTTCAAAAGGAATGTTTTTGTGAAGAGCCACAACCACCACCAAAACAAAGAGGAGAACAAAGATGTACTTAATTGCAAACCATGGCCATCTCTTAAGACTGAAGTAAATATTTAATAGTAAAATACATTTTTAAAGGATAAACCAGGATCACAAGACACATGAGTCACTGTTCGGCAGTTTAGTACTTAAATGCAAAACTCGAGACTCATGACCGGACTTGGACGCAGCTGTGCAGTTACTACGCAGTCTGGACTCAACAGTGGAACATTTCACAACGGACTTGGACATGAAGTCTACAAATTCATAAATCTACTGCTACCAACATAATTTGCTTGTGTGCTCCGAATCGTAATTATGTTAAGAAGAAAATCATACTTGCTAAAATGAGTTTAAATTGACAGTACTCTCAGGACTACCTGCTGTTCCGCTCCAGATATTTTCAGTGTTCCATGCCATTAGATAACTTGCATGGATGCTCCTTGTTGTTTCTCTCATTACATGAATAAATAAATAAATAAATAAATAAACAAACGGACGGACAAATCAATCTTTGCTTGGGCTTGCATGGAAGTGCAGAGTACTCCAAAAGCATATGAGCCTCAGAAAGACAATACCAGTGCATGATGAATCCTATATCATCATAATCATAAGCATGTGTGACACTAATGTCAAGTGAGCATTATCCTAAAGTAAGTGTGCTACTGTTCTAATTTGGAGAAATCAATAATTAGGGAGGAGTAAAATTCTTTCAGTCAACAATTAAGACATCCCAGAATACTAAAGTTGGAAGTCTATTTGTTTCAAACGTACAGGGTGCCAGCTGCAAAAAACTGTGGGGCAAATTGCAGGGGGCCAGTATGAAGAAGGAGCATGACCCAATTTACAGTAATATACAGATACGGTACAATTTGTAGACATTATAGGCTGTAAGTGAAAGATAAATGCATTGTTGTGTTTTGACCTTTTAAATCATGATGTCACGATGGCTGCCAACTATCAGCGATGGATGATGGTGTATCATCCCTATTCTGTGCCGAAGTAACAAACATTCTCGGTTGTATAAGTTACAACTAAAGGTTTGTTTTTACTCACAAGCAGGTAGAGCTGCTGTATTTTTATTTCTGTCCTTCCATTATTAGCATGCTAAAAATGTGAGAGTGACAGAAACAGCATAGCCACAGGAATATGCTTTGCACTCCACTGCTCTCTAAAGTGGTAAATGTTCTACATGTTTTCATGGTTTCTGTACATGAATATACAAATATGTATGACAATACAGTATGTACAGTATGAATTTCCGCAACATGTTTTTAATCTTATAAGAAGCAGTAACATGTTGGATATGCATGTGACAGATGGGAGCCACAATCATGGACAGAATCCTTCTCATATCAAATCCTCTCGTCCTACAGTCCATCACTGTTTTCAGAATTCACTTTCCATACATCACCTTGAAATGGAAAAAATAATTACCCTGTTGACACAGCCTACTCAAGATATGTCAAGCTTGAAGTGTGCACTTTTTTCTGAGGAGGGCACCACAGTAGTTGCAATCCTCTCAACTTCAATTTGTTTAAGTGAGTGCTTGCCCTCAATAGTTTTTCTGAGGTTTAAATAAAGGTAGATGTTCTGTACTGATTATCTACTCTCTGATGTGCATCTAGTGCCATCCTAAGAAAAAGTGAACTCTTCAGGCTTACATAACCCACGATCATTGACTTTTACAGTCAATTGGCACTTGAAAAAGACACTAGAAATATCAGCGGTGATGTGGCGTTCTGTTGATTTTTTGTGGTTGTGAGTAAGGCCCCGACACAGTCCACTTCTGCCACTTCAAATTAATATGCCAAACTACCAGCACAATAATTACCAAATGAGTAATTTCACAATGTTACAATTCCTTATAGGAATCTTTTTTTTTTCAAGTAAGCAAATGTGTAGGCAGGTAGTAACAGTAAATAAAACTTTATTAATGTAGTACATTTCAAGACGAGTGTTGCAAAATGCTTCACAAGTTAAAAACGACTACGTTATAACCTAGTATATGGCTGGACCGTGTATGTGTGTTCCGTTATTAGCATGCAAAAAACTTGGAATGAGCTGCAGCCTGGGTATAAAACAAGAAAAACAAACAAACAAACAACCAAAAAAAAAATGGAAGAGTAGAGTAAAAAAAATTGACGGGGAGAGGAGGAAAAATAAACGCACTGAGGATGTAAAAGGAAACTGCTCATGCCCATTGAGTTTGAAAGAGCAACAGCCAATGGGGAAACACGCGGCAACTTCATCACTCATTCCAACCAATGGTGCACTCAGTCAGTTGTGGACAGACATTCATATTTTTGTAGGGCTGGTCCAGCCATTTCAGTCCAGCCAAAAACAAACAAACAAGCAAACAAACAAAGCAAAACAAAAAAACAAAACAAAGCAAAACAAAGCAAAGCAAAGCAAAGCAAAGCAAAGCAAAGCAAAGCAAAGCAAAACAACAACAGCAAAAAAAAAAGAAACATACAAAAAAAAAAAAGCCCATACACATATATAATCAACCACACACATTAATATAAGCCTATCTATATAAATGGGCTTTAAGACATTTCTACCACAGTTGTGGCAGATATAACGTCAACAGCCAAACTGTTTCATAGCCAAGCCACAACAACAGCAAAAGCCTTGTCACACCATTAGAAATTAGACATTGGATTAGAAACTGAGCAATGTCCAGTAGCTCCTGCTCCAAAGAAATCCAAAAAAATTGATGAAGGCAGAGCATTTAATGCCTTGTATATAATCTGTAGGAGTTTGAAATTGATACTGAATTGAATATACAAGAAACCAGTTGGTATAAACAAGCCAAACTTTATTTATACAGTATCACACATTTTGTGCTATATAAGCTTTAATTTCAGCTGGTAGAAACAGTATCTACTCAACATTTCAACACACAGGTAAATATTCATTTGGGTCTATAATAGAAACTATCCATTTTAACAATTAGTTTTCACATTAGAGGAAAAGGGGGCAACGCACTCCTAAAATGCTACACTGTTAGGGCCTGTAACAAGATTTTAAATTTTTTAATTTGAAGAAAGCTTATTTTTATCTGTTGAAAGTACAGTTAAAGTACACGTAAAACAATTGATTATCTGTCCTAGTGGAAGCTTGTCTAAAGTGAAATAGAATAGGACCCAGGGCTAAGCCCTGAAGCACACCATGTCACAAGCAAGCAGTAGGTGATGATGACACAAAATTACCAACAGAGACCAA
>OMLF01016638.1:0-11922 GCA_900302615.1 Holocentrus rufus | reverse complement strand
TACAGTGGAGATTGGCATGCATGTCTTTCCCACACATTAGCTTGGCTGGGTTCAGTGTGTAATGACAGCCTGTGGTTCTCATTCTCATCTCCTCTCTCGAAAGCTGTGTTTTTGCATTCTGTAGGCACCCAACCCCCTACACACACACACACACACACACACACACACACATCTGATTCCTGTTTTTCTGGATGAGAAGAGTTAAGTCATGCAAAATGATGGAGCTGAGTGGAGATGGTGCCCAGGCATCCAGCAGGCTGGTGGGGACCCCCTACTTGCAAGAGTGTTACTGGGCAGCTGCCAGCCTTACTGGGCATGAGCACTGGTGGAAATAAATATTGGCTTCTTGCCTGCCTGTGGTGCTTTCTTTCAGTGGAGGGCGGCAGTCTATAACTAAAACTCTGTTTTGTGCACAGAATTGTTATTTAATCCAGACGTAGCGTATCTGCAGTTGTGACTGGTGTGGTAAAATAACACAGCCTTGCAGTGCAGCAATATGACAGGCAGCGTTTCTCAGCTGGTGGGTCAGCGGCCAAAACTGGATTGCGGGCCGTCCTGACAGGGAGGGAAAGAACCACTCAGACAGGGGAAATATGTCATATGTACTGCCTTGGTATTTCTTGGCTGAGAGAAAAATATTGATCCCCTCCCCGTGGTTTAGTTCTACATTACTTTAGATGACAAGTGTGTCAGGCAGAATTTCGGTCCTGGGTAAGGAGTGAGGAGGAGCAGTAATGTTCAGGAACAAAGCTGGATTGCCTCCCCTGTAAAATGTTGGCATAGAAGAAATGTAAATCATGTCTGCATGGTTTGCTGGGCGGTGACTTAATGCACAATGAAATCGCATAGGGTTTTTTGTAGCTGACAGTGAATCTGCCCGGCCATGCTGAAAAGTGCTGCAAATGTTAACGTTATTGTGCATATGATTAATCTTTTCCTTGAAGGAAGTGACACGTTGTTGCTCCCTCTAGTGGGCTACATCACCCTTTGGCATTTAGGCTAGTTGGATGAAATAATGTAGAATACTTTTGTACAGTCCAATGGGTGTTACCACCCTTGTTTCACCGTCTGTGAAGAACCCATCGCCGCTCTCCCCTCTTCTTGCTTTGTACCAACTAACCAAACATGGCCTGTTACATCTTTCATAATGGCTAAGGGGGAGGGAGAAGGGCCAAAACAGAGAGCACTTTGATGCTGAAATACTACTGCCACTTAAGAGACAAAGAGGAGAAATGCCCCTGTTGACCTCAGACCGCTAGAATGTTTCCTCTTGTGTTCCTTCCATTATTTTTACCATTTAAATAAAAAAAAAAAAACGGACTGAGAAAAGGTGACTGACCGCTTTCCTCACAGAAAATTACATGCGTTCAGACCTTGGCTATTATGAGGACGGGACTTGAGAGGCTGATTACTTTAAAGCTGTGCTGTATGTATCTTCCAATCTGTGACACCGGTTGCTCAGCTAGAAAGCGGCTGGATCATAAATAATCAGGTCATGCGAGAGCAGCTACTGCTATCTGCAGTGCTGCATGAGCAACACTCTCAGCAGCGCCGCTCTCCCCCTCCAACTCCTTCAGTAAATGGAAGTCATATCTGCTCCTGCTGAGAGCTGCCAACAATAACATGATTACCCTGAGAACACCAGGACCCCTATATCTTTACACTGAGAACCAGCATTACGTCTAGTGGACAGGGGGTTGGAGGGCACTGTGCGGTTGTTTTTGTCAGTTGTTTTTCCTTTGCGGTCATCTGATTTTTTTTTTCCCCCTGTCAGGCAGCATTCTCTTTACTCCATTTCCAGTCCTAGGTCAAATTAGTTTTCGTTGATATGGCTTTGCATTATGTTTGTTTTAGGATACATTGTTTATCTCCTTCCCAGTTTCAGCAGTAATAATAATCTAAGGACAGGACCTTGTATGCTGGATAAAAATAGCAAGCTCTTCTCAGAATTGGTTCATGTGCTTGCTAGATTTCTCTCTGATTATGTCCATAACCAGAGACTCTCCTCCTGTTTAAGATACAGAGGAGACGGCAGACTGTAGTCGACTCTTCAGCAGTGAAGCAAATTCTGGTGCAGCATCCAGAATTGTGTGTGCAAAATGTCTATTTTTGTATCCCTCCCTCTGTGTAATCATGGGTTTAATGTGTACATATTTTGTGGGCTGTAATTTTGTCAGTTCAACTGCGTTGACCTCCAAACACATTCCTTGCCCTGTTTTTAGCTCGCTCTCTTGCTCATGAGGTGAAGGCAGGGCCTTCGCCGCGGCCTGAGAGTCTCTTGTGACAGGCTGGTAGAAATGACTTTCAGTTAGAACGATATTATTGGCCACTATGAAAGACTGGGGTAATAAGAATGAAATCATTGTCTTCACTCAGTGTCACATGGTCTTATTTAATATTGCCTTAGTTATTTTAAATCTGGGAGAGTCAAAGTGGCATTTGTCTTTTTTTTTTCCTCAATAAAGTGAATTGAATTTAATATTTCCAGCATTTGCTCAGCTGAAAGTTACAAGATGTTATTATTTCTATTTTTTATTGAATGCTGCATCATCGCAGACATAGAAAGCAGCTAGATTTTTAGCATGGTAGATTTTATGCCAACTGAATATTGGCAGTGGGAATAATCAATTTACACCACTTATTAACATGAATGTGTTCTTAAGCAGCAAAGTAGCAGGAGGGGAATTCTGCTTTCGGTTGCTTTAATTTTGAAATGAGACTAAATCTGTTTGATCACGCATTTCTTCTCTCTGCTTTTCGACACTGTTTGAGGAGGAAAGCCCACAAAGTGTCAACACCTTTGTTTTTCAAGTATTAAACCGCTTGAATTAATGTGGCATAAATGAGTCACAACCTCAACACAGATGGCGCAGATATGGTTGAGGTATTGATTAATTAAAGAGTTGTTTTCCTTTTTTATTTTTTAATGGACAGTAATCACTTTCAGGGATTCTCATTTGAGTGAATTGGTATGGAAACTCATAATAGACATCTCTTTTTTTTTGGCCTACTAGGTCAATGAAAGATAATTTGATGAGAGCTTTAAATATTTTAGCTGGAGTGGCCCATTTCAAATTCCATGTGATATAACCAAAGTGATAATCATTGAACTTTAAATGAGATGACACATTAAAATGCTTGTGGGAAAAAAATAGTGTGATCATCAACATAGAGAAACCCCGGGCCTATGATCTGCTTTGTGCTTTCATTTGATCCATCTTGGGAACTGTCAGGCTCAATTTGCTGTAAATCTTATATTGTCTTTTTTTTTTCTTCTGTGAGACTGTAAATGTTTTCATCCAAATCACCATGGAGGGGAAATGATGAACTGTGCTGATTGGAAGCAGCTCACAGGAACAAACTGTTGACAGTCATTACAGTTCATTTAATACTCTGGTTTCCCATGGGGTAGCCACAGGTCATGATAAAAACATAATTCGTCAAATGAATTAATTACTCTCAATAACACAAATTATTATTGTGTAAAACCGTTTGGATATGCGCTGAAGGGCTGATCAGACACCTGAATACAAGCAGTCAACACAGAAAATCCTGTCACATTGTCCTGATTCAAGTGTTTGCACTGGGTTTGATGTTATGCACAACAGCAAAACCTGAAGGTGTTTTGTCCCGCAGTGTAACTTGAAGGTTGATTTCATTATCCAGGACTACAGCAAAGTGCAGTGATTGTTTTTGCTCTTTATGGGCTTGCTTGTGGGGAAGGTTATTTGTGCGCCTTTTTGTCCCCTTCAACTCAGCAAATTGGATCACATGACGCCCACATCCTCCCAGACTTGTGGGAGAAGAGCTTGATGATGCAGCTGAGTGGAATTACTTGGCAGACCTCAGACGCACCGAGGCCACCCCCACAATCGCTCCCGATCCAGGCGAGAGAGAGGAGTTTATCATTCAAAATTAGCACCGCATTTACTCAGACGCAGTATATAATAATGACCGTCTCGGCTCAGATAGGGAGCAATCAAGCCTCTGTCCTGGTAAGTGAGGAGCCTTCAGCCGAGCGCGGCGGCTGTTGTGTGTAATTTGTGCGAGGACGGGGATGGGGTTGTGGGCGAGAGAAATTCCCAGTAACAGGTGGTGCAGAGTGGAGCCCGCGCCAAACCAGTTGTTCTGTTACAAATTAGGTAAAAGGCTTGCACATTACAGCGTAGCCTAGGAGAACGTATTAGGTTTCACTCGGGTTCTCAAAAAAGTAATGAAAACACTGGAGCCTGAAAGGGATATTGCCTTATTTAGCAAGCACAATAAACACGCACGCATTCCTTCCCTGCTGCTCTCCTCTCTGCTCCCTTCTTCCTTTCTTCTCCTCTGTCCATCTTTGTCCTCTTCTGTCGTTTCATCTGCGTCTCCTCGCCCTCGCCGCCGCCTCCTCCTCCTCCTCCTCCTCCATGTCAGCCCAGGGGTCTTCTTGCTCAGCCTGCACTGTGCGGAGAGCCTGGGAAAAGAGAGGGCATAAACAACACAGGCAAACAAACCACCTGCTTCCTGTTAAGGCCTTGTGTTGTTACATTTGTGGATAGAAATAGAACGAGACAACCTTGCGGTAGAAATAGAATGGATAGAGCTGCACACTAGGTAGCACACCTCTGCTTGACATAGAAACGAAGCCTTTTTGACGCGGAATGGGAGGGTGTATTCACGCTCAGATAACCAAGACAGAGATGCTATGATTAATATTTTGATGCAGAGACGATTGCAGAATTTAAATTGTTGACATGTCTGTCAGTTGGACCTTCATCAGCGAATGCGATGAGGCTGTTTTTTTTAGGATGCAGGTGAACCGATGTGGAGCTCGCAGCCCTTTTAATGGCTCCTGAAAATGGGTTGAAGTGTCATGGCGCCCTCCGTTTTCAGTCCCTCTCTGTCTACCCCACGAGTTTGATAAATGCGGTGCAGTGGGCGTAGAGAGGGAGGAGGAGGCGTTTGGAGGAGCAGCTATCAAATCAATCTGATTATGGAGGGTTGACCTAAAGTGCCACTCTATGACACATTTAGTGACGGTTACTTAGTTTTGTTTTTTTAACTCTGGAAAAAGGAGAATTGTTCATTTGCTGCCTTAAGCATCGGCAGTTCATCATATGCACTTTTATTTCATAGTAGTGTTTTGTATTATTGTCTTCTGGCTCAAACAGCCACAACTCAGCCTCTCAAAAAACACATTGGAGCGTTTGCATCAATCATGTCGTTCTTTTTCCGTGTCTGTTCTGGTGATTTTACCTCTGAGCTCTTGCAGGCCGCACAGCTCCTCCACACACAGCGGAGTCGCCCAGATCATGTAAATATTTTCAACTTGGATGCTGCACCTCTGGAAAGTTAAAGCATGTCGCGTCCCTTAACTTGTGCTTTACGACCGCCCAACGCAGCCGTAAATTAGGTTTGGCTTTGGCTTTTAATTAAACAAGAAAGTAAATGTTTGGAGATGTTTGTCACAAGGAACATTAATCTCGTCCGTTTCTTGTTTGTAACATTGGACAAATATTTAACCTTCCTTATCTGTGGTAGTTTTTGGAGGGACAGGATAATGAACAGTAAAATGTGTCCCTCCCAACACGTTTGTTTTGGGAGCAACATCGCCGCTGACGAGTCTCAGACAAAAAAAAAGTTGCTCTGCCCCACGGAAATAGAAATGTGAGAATCCATTTCGGGACGTAATCAGGATCTCATTTTGGAGTCGGGTAGAAGCACCTGCTCCTGACTCAGCTGTGAATCAGTGGTGGCTCATGAATCCCAGCCACACCCATTCTTCACCCACACTCACACACACACACATAGACACACACACACACACAAACACAAATCAGGGGATTCCCTATAGCCCGAGGCAGGGCATGCTGCTACAGTAGACTCAGTCTCATGTGTCTGGCAGGCTGATCCGCTCATCTGGAAACAGGATTGATTTCTGCTCATTTGTATTTTTTTGACCACAGGGACACACAACACAATACACAATGTGGTACACTGCCACTTAATATAAACCTAACCTACCTCCAAAACCTGGTTATGTGATATCCTGATACTGTCATAGGGTTATGTATTGTATCAACACATACCACTGTTGTGATGCATTGGCGTTCACACCTCTAAAGCCCAGCTGCTGCCTAACAAAAGGCAGCGTGGCCCACATTGGAAGAATATCATCTGGTTTCTTTATCGAACTGTTCTACTATATGTTTGACAAAGACTTAGTAGGTAAACAGAGTAAAATAAAGTGCTGCCCTGCCTGCTGTATGGTGTTTGGGTTTCAGTTTGTGCGTCATGTTACTGCTTAAACAAAGATCTGTCTGTGTAACAGGTGTAATGATGGCTGCTGGCTGGGCAGTTAAATTGTAACAATAATTAGCGCAATATCTTTTTCCTCACTATAAATAGAAAATATAAAGTGTCAGTAAATGTCACCACAATATCACATATATTCCATGATTGATGCAGAAACAGCCAATCATGTGGCAGGAATAGAGAAAGGTCCAGACACACACACACACGCCACACACACAACTACACATTGTTTTGTTTTGGTAGGCTGAAGGAGATTAGCACAATGAGGCTAATGTTTTCTTCATATTTCTCTCAGAAGCAAAATGTAACCTTTAACTGTGACATAATAATTATGTGATGTATATCTTGAGATAATTATTGATATGGACTGATGAGTTTTTCCTTGGTAACATTTTTGGACTCGTCTCCCAGCAAAATGGAGACACTGCAGCAGGAGGTTGGTGTGGTTTGTGCCTTGGGGAGATAAATGGAAGTCATGAAGGACTTCCTGTGCTGTGGCTGGTCATGTGCATGTGATGTGTGGTGCTGTGGGTGGAATTACTTAATGATGTAACGTAATCATTTTTAACTCCGTAGCCCAGCTCTCTTGTTTTACTGGTTTTCATGCGGGAGGGTCATGCAGCACGAGGAAGAGGAAGGTGTTCTTTCGCAGGTTATCCAGGATCGGTGTGAAAGCCGTGATTTACCGCCCATCCTCTGAACACGACGACAAGCACCGCCGTCTCTTTTGGTGTTGCCAGAATAGAATATGTATATACATGCATACATCAAAGATCCCTCAGTAGAGGCAAATGGAATACAATTTACTTCTATTGATCTGTGAGGCAGCCTGAGTTGTGAAGTGGGGAATCACTTCTCAGCTGCTCCTTTATATCCCCGCCAACATTATCTGTCCAGGCAAGATTGATTTTTGATTTCATTGTAGCTTTCCGGAGAAGCTGCCTTACTCAAGATCTTGTGTTTTATTCATTAGTTCACTCACGACTTCTCCACAGTAGTTGATGCTAATAGCCTCGGTCAGGCTTCTTATCTCTTGTTCCTTGGCTGATTTGATATGCCTTCAGGCTTAGGGGCTCAGTTAGCTCATTTAGGATGACAATTACACGAGAGTGGCACTGATCATTCTTGGTATGTCTGCTCACTAAACAGGAAAGAAGATTGCATTGATTATTTGGTGTTATCTGTGATAATACTGCAGGTCTAAAAGAGGATTGAGACTGTAGCTTGACTCATAGTGAGTCTGAAACTTACAGTGTGAGACAAAAGTAAAACCTCCTTTGACTGTTTGTCCATTAAAACGGTGCCTGTCTGCTCACCTTCCAGTCAGAGAAAGGTTTCACAATGCCTGACTGCTGAAGAGGAAGCTAGCTTTGCAAGTTGCAATATTCACTTCACCAGGGGAAATTAAGCCTTCACACCCAGCCTGGGCCCTATAAAAAGAGGAAGGATATATGGGGCAAACAGTTTTGAATGGGCAGGGCTTTTATTTATTTATGAAAGGAAGCGCGGCGTACAACAATGCTAATCTCTGTGAAGAGATACAGCTCCCTTGTGTTTGAAGTGGGCTGGTTGTCCACCAAGCAGCTGCTGACGACATGTGAATAGACAGAGCCCAGACCCCATCTGACTGGGCAGGCTGAGAGGCAGTCAGCAGGGGGGGAAGGAGCTCAGCCACTATCGTGTTATGTTGCTTTCAATGTTCGACACTTGGCATTGGAAGGTCTAGATGGACATTTGCCTCTACAAACAGCCTGGGCTCTGCCTGGTCGCTGGGGTTCGTGGGCACCCAACAGCGGGATAAGACAGCACGGATTATTTCGGTAAGCTGGACAGTTTGTTGTTTTCTCCTTTTGAATTGCTTCCACTTTTGTCTTAAATGCTCATAGCGTTTAGTAATTGCGAAAGAAGCTGCAGTATGTGACCCCCAAGAGCTGTAGTGGTTGAGAGCAAACCTCACTAATAGAAACTGGGTGACAGTTCTGTCCTTTCTCTGCTCTGCTGCTGTCTCATAGCTAATTAGTTCCCTGCCTGTCAATTTCCAGCGTGTTAAACTTGTTATATATTTATGTCTTCTTTCATTCAAAGGGAGAGAATTACCGTGACTCCATACATTTTACTTTTTGGGTTTTGACATTTCAGTCATGTTAAAATTAAAGAATGAAAGGAGCTCATTAAGCCCCCCGGATTAGGAAACCAATGGAACAGGTTTTTGTTGCTATGAGAGGCAGATGAAACTCATTCATGTGGAGGCTTTTTGCCTCGTCAATAAATGCAACAAAATTAGTCGACAGACTTGAAATTGGTTAGAAGACGGCCCTAATGGACCTCGAAATCAGCAAGGAAGCCAATCTTTGTGCGGGTTATTGCAGATAATGTGAGTTTATTACACACAAATCAGGCTTAAAAGGCTCCGGTGGGATGGTAGCAAGCCTGCCTCCCTAATGGGCCCACTGAAAGTGGCTATGCTGACTCATATTCCCTCAGTGATCTCAGAAGCTTTTGTTCCTAATATCACCATGCCAAAAGCTCTCCTGTTACATGTCACCTCGCCCAATCTGGCTTCCATTCATGCTCAAACCTGCCATCAAGGAGGCCTCTCTCCTCTGCGCCCCGCCGCTCTTCACTTCTATTCTGCCCTCACTGTCATTCACATCGGGATTATGTGGTTATGGTGCTTTTTCTGGAGATAAGGTAATAACAGCTCCTCTCATTGATACGGAGACATTACCAGCGTTTGAATCGGGACGGGTCCCCTAAAATAATGTGGTGCAGGTGAAGAGGATCCCCATATTGGTCACGGCCATCACTTACAGAGCTAGAGGGAGAGAGAATTAGAGTGAGGCTAAGCCGAGTTCAGCTCATGACCCGAGCTGCAGCGATTTCCCTTTGAGGATTGAGCTGTTATTGTCTGGATTGTAAATGCACACCTGTGACATTTGTCTTCTGGTAGTGTTTACAGCTGCAGCTGTGTCAAGTTTCCCTCTGTATACACACACTGCCCTTTCACATAGAGACACTCTTTATTAACTAGGACATTGGCTTTAGGGGTGGTATAAACTGTAAATTGGCACAGTATAGTCATGAGATACTTGTCATTTCAGTGAAACTTGTGACTGATACAAAGCTGGTCCTGCATGTTCGTGTAATGAGACAGATATTCTAAATATAAAATGCATGTCATGTGTTGGGTATTGATCCAGAATGGAGGGCTTAATTATTGTTATTCCACTTAGGAGTCAACAGGAGACACAATTAGTCCAGTCAGTTGTTAGATACAAGGTGTGCAGCTTTGTCCTTCACACATCGTCTGCTTCCAAGTCGCTTTACATGTTCATTTACATTATACAAATGTCAGCAGGTGACGAACAACAACCCACACCGCCTCACGCCGTCAGCACTGCAAAAACAAGTTCATCATCACGCAGAGGTTTGAGCACGTCAAGGATAAAGCGATTTTAAAAAGCGCCGTCATTAAACTCTTCCCCTCCACAGCTGAGACCAGGCAGGCAGGCAGGCAGGCAGGCGGAGAGCAGGGTAAACATGTGGCGAGGAGCAGAAGGCAGAACATCATCATCACCACCATCATCATCCCTCCATGGAAACCTGTTAATGATCTCATGGTAGGATTTGATCCACATGCGCAGGCTAGCCAGCTAATTAAGCAAAAGAATGGCAATTAGACGGGGCTCCCATAAGCCTCAGAACAACTGGGCCAGTGGAGTAGAAAACTGAGGCACAACAAAGCACAAACAGCCGCTGCAGGACCAGACACACGTTTGGTTAAGTGTTGTTTGTGTATCCTAGTCGGTTGAAGGTGAGTGATCAAACAAAATCTCAGTCTGTGGAATAATTATAGTGGTTGGCATTTGGTGACGCGTTCACTTGTTTGAACTTGTTTCTAAGCTGGTAGGTGTAATTATAAAACTGTGTGACACTGACCTAGTTAAATTCATTTGGCCTAATGAGGACTTTTTCACTTTCATGTGTAGGTACTGGAAGGTGAAATTGGCCTCCCATGGCGACTTGGCTTACTAATGGCTATCTAGATGGCAATCTAATGGAAGATCACACCACCATCTGCAGAGCTGGGAACACAGAGTGGCTCTTGTGTTTGGTCGGAGTCCTTAAGGAAACGCCAGCCGCCCCTGTTCTTTGTGACGTTTCCTGAGCTAGTGCTTTTGCCTGGAGGAGCTCAGACACCGTCTGCAGCCCAAAACTCCCCACCAGCGTCAGTACATCTGCACGGCCTGTCACTCCTCGGCAAATGAATAACCCTGGGCATTTCCTTTTTGGCACGACGCACACGTGTAACAGAGAGAGAAAACAATTGTGGGACCTTTTGAGTGATAGCAGTGGAATGTGAGTGAAAGCGTTTGGGAACAGGCTGGCCCTGGGTCACTGTGTCATTGCTGCAACAGCGTCTGCCAACTATTTTTTTTCCTCCCCTTCCACTGTCTCTCTCTTTTTTTTTTTTTCTTTCTCTCCTCACCCCTCCACATTCCAGCCTCCTCAAGTCTCTGAAAGATTCATCGTGGAGCTGTAGTGCAGTTGTTTATCACGGTTGAAATTGTTGTTAAAAGGTTTATGAGCGGGGTAAGTGTGTGACTTGAAGGCAGGCGGTTATGTGGAGCAGAAGCGAGTGAACCGGCGTGCCGGCTCTTTGCTGGGCTGTGAGGGGATCTTCAGGGGATCGAGGGTACAGGAGAAGAGGAGCTGTGGCGACATTTGGAGAAGTGATATCGTGGCCCAGCTGTACGTTTGAGCCTGCTTCATTCCTCCCGTGTTTGTATTCTCCTTTAGAGCGCAGGAAGTTCTTTTCTTTTCTTTTCTTTTCTGTTCCTTTCTTCTCTTTTCTTTTCCTTTCTGGAGCAGCCTTATTTTTTTTTTTTGTCCTCAATCTTTTCTCTGAGGAATCACCAGCTGTATAGTGTTTTAGTGGTTGGCAGGATCCATGACCTAGTTAAATATGGACCGAGAACAGGAAACAGAAGAGGAATGAATTGCTAATGGGAGCTCGATACACTCCTCTTTGCTGGGGCTCCTTCTGGCTCCACCTCTACTTGTCCTTTGAATGGTCTAAAGCCCATTTGCTTTGGTCCTCCATATTGATCAGTGCTTTTTCCAGCCTCTCCTTCTAGTCCTTGCTACGAAAGTACAGACAAGTGCAAACTCACGGAGGGACGTGAGTATGGAAGTGAGGGCCTTGGGAGGTTTAGAGCAGCTTTTTGGTTTTCCGCCGGAATTAGGACGACCGGTTAGCACAGATGTCAGCGGCACCGTTAGTCGCGCAGCAGAAATAGGAATGGCAATTATGCGTGGCTTCATTCTTCTTGTTATTTATCCGCTCTGTGAACTGTCAGCTCCTGGGGTTGTGGAAGCGCTTCAGGAGTGCCGCCTCTCTGCCCACTCTCTCACTGCACATAGTCCATCCTCAGCTGCCTCTTCAACAGCTCAGCACCGGTAGCAAGTGTTTTTTTAGCCTTTTACCGGTGTCCTGGTTTGTGTAACAGTTGATCACGTTGGTTCACACCAAATCAATGCACTGCACATAACCCTGTTTCCAGCTGTAGGTGCTGCAGGCCAATGCAGGAAGACAGAGGGTTGACTTTTTTTGCTTCTTGTGACACT
>OMLF01016636.1:16110-30819 GCA_900302615.1 Holocentrus rufus | reverse complement strand
GACTCTTTTGTGTTTCAGTGAATATTTGTCATAAGGCAGAAGTGATGTTTTGATCATGGTATTGTTTTGTAGTACTATTGCATGCTCATTTATTTATGCTTGATTTTATTTATCTTAACTTTTTATGCCTTGGGTTTTAGTTTTATTGTGTTTTATTGTGTTTTATTGTTTTACCTTTGCTGTTTTTATGGACTGTCAAGACTGTGACACACTTCTAGCCTTAATTGGACTTGATAAGATTTAACCTGCACGTGTGGTGGGCCTGATGGACACTATAACTAGCCACTAGGGGAAGGAGAGGAGGACTCCCACGGCCAATCCGTGGCTGGGGGTGGGCTTACCTGGAGAAACACAGGAAGAAAAGGCCCGACAACGGAGGAAGACCAGGTTCCGAGGGGTTCCCCCAGACGGCGTGACCGGGTTTCAAGACTAACCGCCAACGCCTGTTTACTCCGGCCTGAGTCTGTGATGCCTTGGATGACTGTGGGTTGCGACAAAGGCAAAAATTTATTGTTATTAAATCCCTTTTTATTGTGAAGCTCTGGTTATTTTAAAGCTCTGCTCGGCTTGATTTTAAGAACCTGTTTGAGTCCTAGGCTCCCTCCTAGGTGGCGTTGTCGTTTTTAGTCCTTTTAATTTTTTTTACCATTTTTACGTAGTTATTTATTTGGTTTTATAATAGTTTTAGGCCTTTCACGGCCGCCGGTTTTTACACAAACATGACTGAAAGTAATCAGATTACATCATTAGAGGTTGTCTCATTCCTGATTAAATCTCTAATTAGATGATCAGCATTTTGCAATAGATAACAGTGAAAGTTTTACACAGTGGAGAAGGTTTGAATGGAAGCAATGGCAAATACTGGCCAGAGGAGTGGGTGGGTGAGGGCTGTGGTTACCTTGGCATTGCCACAGCAGTAATTAGTTCATCATGTGGGTGGTCAGAGGAATTAGCCGCAGCTCGGTCTGATCCCATTTAGATACTATTATACGGAGGCATTCCAGCCCTGCCGTCTGTAATGCAGTGACCTTTGTGCATTTTGTGATTTGTGCCTCTTTAGAAATTAAGATGCCACAAGTCCTATTGCTCGCCAGAACAAACTGTCGAATGGAGTAACCCATTTTTCCATTCTTTGTCTGTTTCCGTCTCACCAAAGTGGCTGACAGGCCTCCGTTGCCTCTTTGGAAGAACGCAAAAAAAAGAGGTTTTTGAGGTGTTGAAGGGCAAGAGGAAGTTTCTCTGTATCGCCCTTTCCTCTCAAACCTCTCCGCTGTTTTTTCCCTCTCTCTTCTGAAAAGCGACGGAGCCGCTCCTGTCTCTCAGCACGACCTGTCATTGTGGTTCACATTTTCCCAAGGATTACTGTCATTGGTCTCTTCCTTTCGGCCAATCATGGCATCACTCAGGCTGACCTTGATTACAGAGGCTGGCAGGTCGGCGTGGAGGTAATCGCCATTCACTTTCTAATCCCTTCTCCCGTTTTTTGAGAGAAAGAGAGGTCAGTGACTCTTCTCACCCCCGTCACTCTTCTCACTTCTCTCTCTCTCTCCCTCTCTCTCTCTCTCTCTCTCTCTCTCTCTCTCTCTCTCTCTCTCTCTCTCTTTCTTTCTGCTCTCTATCCCATACAGGTCAGCCACACAACAGGTCCATTCTCTCCCCTGTCCCTCACCCAGTTAAATGCTTGGATAGGCCATTAAGTGCTTTAATGGCGCATGGAGGCGTGAATGATTTCAAAGAGAAGCAATGTCACCTCTGGGACGACCCAACGTGTTTAATCACAGATTTAAGGTATTAAATCATTCGGATGACAATATTGAAGTTGAATCAAAGGCAAACTTTATAGTTACATAAAAGTCTTAATGAGATCAAAAGCGTGCCACCGTGGGAGGAAAAAATGTACAATCAAAGGTCTGATCTCATTCCAGGACTTCTGTTTTTGTAAGGCATTACTGGCAAGGACAGGACAGGAGTAACATGTTGAATAGCATATAATGACCATGTTGGATGAAGGGGCACCACATGGAAAACGGCTTCATGATGATCTCAAGGTGCTCCGGTCCCATTATTCCTCACCAAGTACCAAGTTATGAGTTGCTTTTGAGAACTGATCTGAATACGTTTATAGTGGAACTATTCTACCATAAATCATGAAAAAGTACAAATGCATTATATGTTCGAGACTTTTAAGTGTTCACTTTGTCAAATGATATTGAATGAGTTTATGTAATGGGTAACTTTAACTGCAGAATCATTACAATATTACAGTATAACATGCTTATATACTGGGCTTGTACTAGAAAATATGGGAAATATGTCACCGACAGGTAGAGCTGTAGCTGCTGTGAGTGTGAAATACTACATCTATAACATGAATTAAATTACAATATAGTAGTAACCTTTGCTGAAAAACTTCTGGCTTTGTTTACATATTGATTCTTTGGATTGAATATTGTATATATAGCTTAATTCATAAAATGCATTGTCTGAGCTTCACATGCTGTAAGAACTGATAGCAAGTGACGGCTAAACATAGATTTACAATATTTTAGTGCTGGACCAGGATTGCCTGCTTTTGTAATGATCATAAACCTGGAGTAAGATGCTTGTCTACAATTCAAACTGCTCATGTATGTGAATTGAACCTACATTTAAGATAAAGATAGGATTAATTGAAATAGTGACAAACGATCATCAGTAATAGAATATGCAAAGAAACTTGAATTGTGCAGACATATGATGAAAAAAAAGAGGAAAGAATCTTTGAGCCATATGAGTATGATTTCATGGAGTTTGTTTTGTCAAGTCCAGAGGAGAAATGTTTCGGCCTCGACCCGCAGTGGGTGTGTAATGCCGCCCACTGTCAGGGATGATGTGTTCATGAGGAAATACACCATGAACAAATCAGTCAGAGGTGTTTATTGAAAGACCACTGGCTGTTATTGCCGCTTCAGGACATTCTTGTCATTGCTGCTGCAGAGCTGTGGTATAACAGACATACAGCTCACACCCTGTTTTATTGAAGGTCACACCCTTGAGGAAAAGAATCTGAAGCAAAGGTAGGTGCACTGCTGTTACATATGTCTTTCAGAGTCAGCACTGGAACGGAAAATACTGCAAAGGCTATGCATGTTTATCCATGCACCTAAGCATCTAAGAGTTATTAGGAATATATTTTGATCAGTATTATTCTCTTTCTGAGGCATATGCAAAGCATCAAATCCCATTAGAGGTATACTCAAATCTTTTGGGCTAAATAACTTTAGCCCAAATACTCCTGTAGACTTAAAGTCTACAGGAGAGGGGAAAGTCTACAGGAGTCATTAGCCTAGCTCTGTCAAAGTGAAAAAATAAACCTTACAGCAACTCCAAAGCTGTCTCATTTGCACAATGTATCATGTGTATATGAAGTACACATCTTGCAATAAAAACCTTGGAGTATTCCTTTAACAATCACATGGATAAGCTTTTTCAAAAACTGAAGATGGCTGGCTGATTAGCCGGAAGGAACACTAAGGTACAGTATGTCCACATCTCATCCTGTTTACTGTTGCCTTGCATTGCCTGCATTAGCTTAGATCTTTGACCATACTCAGAAGCTTTAGCTTATTTATGTGCACAGAGGCACAAAGATGTGTACCAAACACTTAATCCTGAATAGAAAATCAACCGCAACAACTGATGCACGACAACATGCAAGAGGAAGCCAAGTTCAGTGTCAACCCAGATACACACAAAATTCCCACAAGATATTATAATGACAGTAAAAATTCATATTAAAATAGTTTGGGTGTTTTTTGTTTTGATATAATAAACATATATACATAGATCCTGGTTTCATAAAACCGATGTAGAAGCTGCAGGCGATGCAGAGAACTACATTCCCAGGCCATCATATCACCATCTATCCAGTGTCTAAATGCTTGCTGCGGTATATGCTGATATCATCTAGTACATAGCATGTAAACATACCGTATCAGGTGCCTGCAGAGTGTACTGATGATAAGCCTTTGGGGTGAACAGCTGCATTTAGATGTTTCCCCGTCTGGCTGTGGAAGACCTCACTGCAGTGTTTACTATCGGCTCTGACGGGAATGCTGTCTCTCTGTGTTGCGGCTTGCAGACATCAGCCGGCTCTGCATGAACACTGAGTTCTAACTGCGGCTCCTCTAACATTTAGAGCCCCTGGAATCTGGAATTTCCCCCCTCGCAAACTTTAGATATATACATTCATAAACAATGCCTTCCGAAAGCAGTCAACCTCCACATGTTGCGGATTTCAAAATGCAGTAAATTAGGGCTCACTGTTCTACACACAATTACCCACAAAATCAAAGTGGATTCTTTAAGTTTACAATAAAAGAAGATCACAGGGCTCTTTTCCTGTACCTATAGTGTTTTATGCATTGTATCCGTTACGCTCATGTTGTGCAAAACAAATTCCTTTCCAGACAATAAAGTTTTCCATTCATTCATCTTTCATTTAAATAAGATGCATCTGTGTTTCATTTTCAATCAATTTACAGGAAGACCTTAAAACATGTTTTCCGTTTGGGGGGTATGTTGTGCGGATTGTTGGCAAAAATAGAAATTTCATCCAACACCACAAAATGTGGAAAAAGTTATTCAGGGCACTGTAGAGAAATTTAAGGAATTTGCCCCACAGAATAATGAAAACATTTTGTCCAAATTTGTTGAACAATGCAACACAAATCTGATTTGCTCCAGTTTTGCATTACATGTAAATGCAAATCGGGGGTTTTCAACTTCAAAGAACTCTTGCCATTAGTTTTGAGCAGTAAGGCAGCATTTTATATGTTGGGTTATGGGGAAAAAAATCACCGAATCAAATCCCATCAACTAGGAGGCTGCACAACATGAGGGACAATCCAAAGTATCCAAGTTCATGTGTTATTCGTCTTTTATTCACCCGGGTTAGTCTCATTGAGATAGGCTCTCATTCTCCAGGGAGACAACAGTCATATCCAATAAATTGACTTTGCTAATGTGAGAGAGGTCATAGTGCATCTGTTCAGTCTCAGCCATAAAAAAATAGTGGGAAGAAGGTCAGATCAGCCCCTGTCTCATGTCAGCAGGGCTGAAAAAGTCAGGGCAGTCACACCCTCTCACAGAGCTCTGATTTTAGGTCAGCATTAAATCACTGCTGTCTGATTGACATAATGGAATTTATCTCATCTTGGCACTAAGTGCAATCGACTCTACACACACAGCTATCAGCAGAGCCTCCCAAACCTTCAGGAGGTCAGGAGGGGAAGAGGCGCTGATTCGGCTGTCAGCTCCCCTCTTCTCTCCGAGGGCCGGCCATCAAGTGCATCCTCGAGACGAAGTCGTCACGGCCGTAGGTTAATCTGTCTCCACAGACACTCGAATGTCAAGTGCTAACCTGTGGAGCTTGTGAATACACTCCCAGCTCCAAATAACGCCCCCGCCTCTGCTGTAAACACATACACACTGACACAGCATGTGCAAAGACATACATGGAGGCAAGCACATGTGCACATGCACACACAGATATGATCACATACCTAAATACCTAAACTAAACTACATGCACACACACTTGTACATACACACTCACATGCACACACCCACCCGCTCCGTCCTTCTTTGCAATATAACACCTTAAGGAAAATATTGGGGCTTGACAAATGTGGATTTATAAATACATTTTAATAAGAAAGTTTGTATTTCATACCAACAAAGCGAATTTGAATTGGACTTTTTAAAGCCTGATAGGAATGTTTTTGGATTGAAATTGGTGGTAGCTGATATTCTATGCACCAGTGTTCAATATCTTAAAATTAAACAATTTTCACAGCACCCACCATCACCACCAAACATACACACACCCACACTCACATACACACCAAAAAAGAGAGAGAAAGACTTTTTTTTTTTTAAAACTGCTTGATTTCAATATTTCCCGCCAGAAATTTATTCTTGCATGGGTGGAAAAGCATCTGAAACAGCATTAGACCATCATATGTCACTAAATCTCTCTGTTATCATGTAGGCTAACAATAAGAAAAAGAAAACTTGCTCATGCATTCTTTAAATTGCCACATTAGAATCCATTCAGGTTAAGAGCTGTCCATAAACCAGTGTAACACTGAAATTCTACAATAAATCCTTAATCAATTAAAGTGCATCATGTCCTTCATATTAGCAGTGGATGACGCGAGCTGAGGGAGAGATTAATAAAAGGTCAGTATCATCCCCATATATCAGTAATATAACCTGAGGAAAAACACTCCCTTGGTGCTTGACGTGTGTCAGCCTGTAAGCAGATTCTGGTTTCAGACACAATGTCAAGTCGTATTACTTTTGCTGGCTTGTTCAGTTTGATTCATCTGCCTTTCTGTGTCTAGCCGCACAGGATGCTCTTTCAAAGAGTCTGGGCTAATCGCAGTCCTGATAAGGCGCCTTTTCCTGCATTATGTAATCAACGCATACAGGCTCAAATGTGAGAGAGGAAAAAACAACACGCATAATGTCGAGCAGACGCGGCAAAGTCAACAAACAACCACGATCGCAGGGAATTCCTCCTCGGAGAGTAACCTGATCTGTGTATGTGTGTGTGTGTGTGTGTGTGTGTGAGAGAGAGTGTGTGTGTGTGCTCTGCTGATCTCGACGAGGAATACGCAGAGAGGCCTCAGCTTCAAGTGTATATGCATCTATCTGTGTGTATGTGAGTCTGTTATTTGTGTCTTTGCCTGTGTGATTGCAATGAGAATGAAATCAATGGAAAAAAAAGCTTGTGGCCAGTATAACCCATCTATCTGTCCTCCAGATGTAGTCCTCTCCCCATATCCAATGTCCCTATTTTCCACAGAATCTGGTTTTATTCCTCGAGGGAAACACATGCTTCAGACTTCTTTGCCTACTCATTGGTTATTAGCTATTCATATTGTCCAGCTGTCTACTATCAGAATTTCTAGAAGTGAAGCTTGTTGATCCTTATCCAGACCACACTAGACTGCTTTCTCTTCCCTCTCTTCCCTTTCTCCAGTGGCCTTCCTTCAATGCATGAACGTCACTGTCATGAGTTAGATTATGCCAACTCAGTGTGTGTGTGTGTGAATGCTCATTGATGTACATGTGAGAGCATAACCAGTGTGCCAGCCAACCCTGAGAGTCAATAAAGAGAGAGAGAGAATCAAAAGACTTGCAATGACATAATTATGTCTTTATTATGTATTTATTTCATTGTTAAATCATGGTTTTGTAATTGAATTCCTAATTTAAAAGCAGATATGGTGGATCATCTGGTCTTAAAGAGCTGCTAACCCCCAAAGAATTTCATTAGTGTGGTTTTCAATGTCATAAGATGGTCCAAATATTGTTTCACAGGGTTTTATACCCTGACAAGCATAAAATTCTGGGAGAAAGACTGAATACTTAGAATTTTTTGGCATGAAAATCGTCAAATTTAAACATACTGAATTTGGCACAAAAGAGGTATTTTTTGATTTCAGAAAAGTCCAAAAATGTCAGTGTCTGCCTTCCAGAGGTCATATCACTAGAAACTGTGTTCGCTGTTTATGTCCCTCAACATTTTCCCAACTTTTTTTTGTCCCATAGCTTATCCATCAATGCTGACATTGTTTGCCCTCTCTGACTTGCCTCGGTGTTGCTCCCACAGATTGCTCTTTGTGCAGTCCAGATCCTCTCCTGTCCATGAGCAGATCCCAGCTCTGGATAAATAAAGAGTGGATGACCCCCGTTTATGAAGTGGTATTAGGGCTTATGAGAGGAAAATTAAGTCGGGGCTGCTGTGCTCTCTAAGCCGTCTCTGATATAAGATCAAGATTCAACATTCCAGCCTTTGATCTTGGTGCAAGTTTACCCCCAGAATACTGTATGAGGACGGAGGGAAAAACAAGCCCCACATAATTATGGGAGAACTCATTTCTCCTGGCTTCCTGTTATTGAGAACATGCTGCAAATAGGCTGACGGCACGGTATCAGCCACATTAGCAATGTTTCCCCCGACTCATTGACTGCCTCTTTGATCTGCTGAGAAATAGTCACACACTGCCATTTCTGCTTGAATGAAGGGCGGAGAGAGAGATAGAAAAGGAACGAGATAGACAGTGAGAGAAGTCGCTGAGTTCTTTGAGAGTCTGGCATGGTAAAAGCATGACTTTGAGGCATTGCTGCTGGATGTGTGCGGCCTAAGATACTAACGCCACACTAGGAAATGTTTTATGTAAAGATACAAACTGGTCAGCTTAAATGACAAAATGGGATTTCTGGGGTTTCAAGCAGTTGCCGCTCGCTTTCATTTGGTGCAGGCAACATGCCAAGATCCTCAGTGCAACTTTGAGGATGCTAGAACTGTGTGGGAAATCCCTAATGATCGCTACTGATGGGGCATAGTGAAATGTAAGTCCAGTAGACATTATTCGTGCGGCCTGTTCTTCATGACGTGGTTGGTTACAGAGTCCATAGAAATCCTTGAAAGAGATCCTGTTCATGTCTTGTTCATGGAAAAGGAATAAATCAATGCAATGTTGTGGTATTCATTTCAAAACAGTATAACCAAACTGAGGCCAAGAGTTTAGGGTGTAACGTTTACTACAGCTGGTAATCTATGATTGACGACGTTAATGGAAATAATATATCCCACACACCAAAATTAAGTGAAAAATAAAAGAGAAAGGCATATCAAAATATTTATATTTTTGCCCGTATTGATATGTTTGCGTATAGCATTCTCCCAGAGTTTGTGGTTTTCCACTGCTCTCTGGAGCGAGTTAGAGCCGATGATCCAATGCTCCAGCAGCACGCAAGCTATAATTTTAATGCAAACAAAATTATAATAGTGGGAACCTCCACTGTCATTAGTGGTGAGTGTCTGAAAGGCCGCCGCACCATATGTCACTGACATATGATTGCTCTACTGCGAGTAGTAGCAGCTGTACTATTGTGTGATCCGGGGTTTGGGGATGTTTTTGGCCTTCTATGGTTCAGGCAAGCCAATCAACCCCGGCATCCTGGCAGTCAACGAAAGAATGAGCGAGAAAAAGTGAAGAAAAATGCAAGAAAAGCACAAAAGCCTGTGCTGGCCAAAGGAAATAAGAAATCAGTCCCAATATCAGTTTAAGAAAACATGGTACAGAGGTTCAGCCCCTGTAATCTGACCATTAATAGCGTTCTCCTATTTGTGGCAGGCTAGAGTGTCAGGGCCTGATTTTGCTGGACTGCGGCATCTCCAGGCATAACAGATAGTGTTTTCATTGCTATGTGCTGGCAGTACTATGTAAAACCACAGACAAGGACAATCCAGCACCTCAAAATTAGAAGATGAAGGATTACAGCAGGTACAGACAGCAATAGATTACATTTGTGATTACATGATATTTTAGCAACCTTATTAATTCATATTATATATGGATATTGTGATATTGCATGGCCTTAAAGAGGCAGTAAAATAGATTATCGGGTTGGATTATTGTGGCACAGACCAGCATGTTGCAGACAGATTTCAATAGTTCATAATGATATAATTGATTATATGACTGCAACTCTTAATAATGCAGTAACAGTGTAATTTATGGGGATACATCATAACATGATATTTTGGCATTATTCTATGTAGTATTCCACTCAAACCAATTATTCCTCATCCTGTATAAACATGCAGTACGTTGCCATGGCAACAAGTAAAGCTGTGCATTTAATTTCCTCGTTTCTAATTTCACATTGACAACTGCAGATGTTTGTGTGTGTGCAGTGGTGACTGACAAGAAAACTAGCAAGCGGGACACGGAAGACAAAAAAAAAATGCTCCTCTCTTTCTCTCTCAGCCTAAATCACAGTGTCACTCAAATAGAAGAAAATTAAACTAGTTTTGACGTTGTAGCTTTTGCTTGTCTTGCCCCTTCAGTAAGACACAGAGTAAACAAGAGTGTGCTGTGTGCACTTCATTGATGTCATATTAAAACATTTCTGGGTATTGAAGTTCAATGTTTTCTTTAATCTGCTCCCTCTTGCAGCCATTTGGAGCAACCAGTGTGTGAAGTTACTATGCTCTTTGATAACTTCCGATTTTCAACAGTCATTGTCCCTTTACAGCAAGCAACCAAGCAGACAGAAATCTATGAAAAGCATGCATCTATTTCACTTGAGAGCCACAAACAACCTGTTGTGAATCACCTTCTTTTGCCGTTCCTGCACTCTTGACTCATGGCCGATGACCCTAAAAATCATTAACCGCCGTTTCCTCCCCTCTTCAAATTGACAAACTCTGAATCTCTTGTCGCACGTCTCCAGCAGGCCTTAAATCAGCTTTGAACATCTGTTCTGTCAGGCTGACCTGACGATTACAGTTGTGTTTGTCAGTCCTATCAGTGACATCTGTCATCACCATCAGAAAGTGGTGTGAGCTGCAGGGGAGACATGGAGCTGTACAGTGTGACGGTGAAGCCTCGGCTCAGAGCCCCTTGAAGCTAATGGCTGTGGGCAGAAGGCTTAGGATTTACGACGATGAAAATGTCTCAACTAGTACCTGCCTGGATTAGTAGAAAGCTGGTGGAAACTGCTGCATTGACTGGCATCCCTTATTTATTTACGGCTTGGAAATGAAAATAGGAGGTGGATTTAAAAAAAAAATGGATTTGATTTTATCATCTGTCTTCCAGGCATAATCATGGGTTGACTTAGTCATACAAAAACATCTTTTTGTAATTACCGTAACCCATAATAAATCTTAATACAGGTATGTTTCAAATACAAATGAGCCTTTTCTAGTCTTGGAAATTCTTGTCTGGGTGTCCCAAGCTGTCTGCTCTAGCATGACTAGCTCAGACAGTAAATTTCAGCTTGAAAAGTATCTTTGATCCAGTAAGCCATGCATGTCAACAATAGTGGTGTGACAGTGTAAAACATACAGTATTTACAGTAACAGTACATGATAAGGGACGCTTCAGCAAGATATGCAATGTTAACAGCTGTTGCTAAAGCCCAACCCATATCATTTAGATTCCATTCTCCACAATAGTTAATTAGTTTGGGATTTTTAGAATTCCCCTTGAAACAATCAAGAGATTTATTCCCAACAGGTATCATTAGTCAAGTTTCAGTTTTACGATGGCCACCGATGTATGATCCTGTCTGCCCCCTCAACTCACAGCAGTTATGCATACCACAAACAGTAGTCATCAACAGTAAACTCTCCCCTTCCTGTCTCTCTGTCTAACTTTCTGTGGCTTTCCCTTCCTGTCTCTCTCTCCCCCCTTCTAATTTTCTCCTTCTTTCCTGCTCCCTCTGTTTTTATTATTAATGACCTGTTGTTGGCATGGTAATGGGCATCGCAACTGTTATCATTGCGTGGGCATCCTCAGCCAGCTCTGTCAGGGTAACTCAATCCTCCAGATACAACAAGCGTGAGAACCACCATAAGTCAGTTAAATGATGTGGACTCCATGCTAATGACGGTCCACCTCCTGGTAAATTAACTGTGCAGAATATGTCTCCGCGTGGAGCAAAATCCTCAGTCACAAGGGCAGCAACGTGACCACTCTGCTTGTGTGGGCGGGGTGCATGGAACAAGCCTTGAAAAAAAGGGGGAAGAAGGAAATGGCATATTTGAGGGATCAAACCCAATTAAAATATGTATTTAAATGACATCTGCATTTTAAATTAGATCCCTTTCACAAGCACACAAAATAAGGCTACTAAATGGTGGTAATTGCAGCTCTCTGTACGTGTCAAGTTCCATTTAATGTAAAAATTTCACCATCAGCCTCTGCCAGTGCAGCTGCCCTGTCTGCCTATGCCATATGCAAATGCTCTGAATCCCATTCCTTCCCATTTCTGCTTTGGAAAAACAAGTGTTTCTAGAGCCCTGAATAACAAAAAGCACAGACCCTGAGGAGAGTACTGGCAGTTATGTTGGCTGTCATGTCTATTCTGAATTTTGATCGTTTTATTATTTTAAGCCAAAATCTGCAAGATCTTTATCTATTATTATTATTTTTCTTTTCTGTTCTTTTCTTTATCTTTATTTTGTCTCTATCCTCGGTACTAGGTGCCATGGTGTTTCTGCACTGCACATCCCAGAGCCTGTCAATCAAACAGTTTGATGATGTGTCTGGTGCTCTTTTCTTCATCTGTTCAGCCATGGTGAACAGGCTACTCTATGTTGGCTACCCGATCCGTTCTGCAAATATGCAACAGCAAGCTAAGGCAGCTGAACTTGGACAAACTTGTTAAACAACCCCAATACAAGCGATGTTTTTTGTTAGCCTGCTAGCTCTGAAAATACATTATTTTAAATGGAAAGGACCTACAAATGTTAGTATTGAGCCTTTTTTACACTATTTCCAATGGGAGGAATGTCTTCCATTAGCATGTTAGCCTTGCATTACATTGGTTTTAATGGGAGGAAGGGCTCCTGATAGCATGCTAGCATCAGTTTACATAGTGTCTCGGTTGGTCTAGTAACTGCTAGCCTTATTCTCAATGTGTTATAGTGTGAGGAGTGTGTCCACGTGTGTCCAACTTAAACTGCCATGGCTAGTTGTCCAAGATGGTGGAATGCTTGCACATGTGCAGAACGAATCAGATAGCTAGTACAGATTGGGTACTGACACTATCCATTTCTTCCATTCATTACTAACTAGAAGTGTAAAACTGATCACCACATAGTTCAAATGAAGTAGCAGTTGAAGAAAATGTTCATGGCACTAACCTAAGCTAGGGCTAAAAATGTATTTCTTCGACTTCAAGGTATTTTACGGGAAAACACAGCCAAGCCAGAATTTAAACAGTTATACACTGGTTGACGTTTGAGGGTTGATCTGCCCTCATCAGCATCTCCTGGCTGATTCAATGTTCCAACCATAACTGTGACTGTTTTCAGGGCATCTTTTAATTCGAACCATGCATGCCAGTTACTAAACTTAGAAGCGAGGTGAATGAGGCCAACCTATTGAAAAGGAGGGCAATGCGAAATATTGGCGAGGATGGGTGGCCGCCATTATATGCTCCTAGCAGAACGCAATTCAGGGAGCCTGATTCTGAACAAATGAGGGAAAGGCGATCTGGCAGTGAACTAAGTTTGGGTTCATTGAGTTCAGCATGCCATAAGAGCAAAGCTCAATTTAATGGTGCAAGAGACATCCCACCCCCTGCAGACAAAGCATCCTGACCAATATGATAGGGTGCATGCTGCATGCATATTCTACAAGTCATAATATTCTTTTCCCACCATCCTCACAGCAACAGTCCCTGACCACTGATTTTGCACTATTTGACATACGGAATGATATCTGTTGGCTTTCTTTTTTCTTTTTTTTTTCCCTTTCTTTTTTTTTTTTTTTAAAACCAGTGGCTGCTCAGTGTGAATACTCCAGTCATCGTTTATGCTATATTGCATTAAAGAGTGCCAAGACTGTTCTCTGCTGAGCCAGATTCCAGTGAGGCCAGGTTTCAGATCCAGGTTTCAGCCTTGGAGGTCTGGTAACATGAGGCCAAACTCAAAGGTTAAACCATTTGGGTCCAGATATGGTTTTCCCCTGTTAAGATGGAGGTTAAGCCCTTTGTCACTTGCTCCTCCCCTATGAAGCTGCCCTTGATCATCAGGTCAAAGGTGGCAAATCATACAATTTGTCCTTATTATTAAAGCTGTTTTGCTGCTAGCTGCTGTTTCAGAATAAAGTTAATGTATGTGGCACTTTTTGAGCCTTATCTAATGCATGCAATGGATATTCTGTTTCATTTAATCTGTAAACAAAAACAGTAAGAAGGGGATTCCCAGTATCCATAAACTGAAATGAACACTCTTTCAAAGGTTGCCTGGGACACATTTTACAAGCACCTTTCACTCAGGGACAAAGTCAGACGGCAGACATTCTTTGCATTCCTACCCAGCTGCAGTAAACACCAGTGGGGTGTTCAAGCTGGCGTTTGATTTCTGCTCCGACTTTCTCCAGCAGCACCCTGAAGTATCCCTGTGAGTCATCTGTCCACTGTTTGTCTGCACTGCTGCTTTCATGTGCCGCTCTGTATGCAAATCCACACACAACAAGGAGCTGAGGCTAGGAGACACATGTGAACCACATGCTCTGTCCAATTCTCTTTCTTTTTCCTTCTTTCTTTCTTTCTTTCTTTCTTTCTTTCTTTCTCGCTTTCTTTCTCTCCCTTGTTATTTCTTTCTCTATTTTCTGACCACTGTACACTAATGGCTGTTCAGTTTCTCTGATCACTTCCCAAATGGTCCTGAATAAAGACCGGTCTAAGGGTTTTATCCAAATATTTGCTTTGCACTGTGCAGAGAAGTGTCTTGCATTGCTTCACACTGTGTTCCATATAGAGACATGCATAAACACACACAAACACGCTAAATCAAAGCCAGTTTGCAGCAGAAGTTGGCCCATAAGCAGGTCATCTTTGTCAGAACCAGAAGCCTCACTGAACTCCATCTCTTTATTGTACTCAGCCTCCACAGATATTTTTTAAATTGAGTCTTTACATGCCCCATCACTGTGACAAATACTCTGCATACCTGTAGGGATTATCCACCTGGGGTATAAATGGCAGGTTGGAGGGAAATAGGCTTACCTGCACATACAATGATATGGCTGAAGGCACAGTAGTAAATCACAGAGGTTCAGTGGCTTAGCACGAAAAGCCCTGGCTACTGTAATCGACGAACCCCACTGGCACAAAACAAGCCGCCGCCGCCACC
>OMLF01016636.1:5214-16090 GCA_900302615.1 Holocentrus rufus | reverse complement strand
ACCACCCCCCACCACCACCACCTCCATCAAATGTGCTGCAACTGGGTAGAATTCCTGACTTTTTTTGTTATTAAAGCTTATACTTCACCTTTCCTTAGGAATTTCATTCTTTCATCCCCACCCTCTGTAAAAGGAGCTAGAGTTCACTCACAGTTTATAAAAATGTTTTCCAACTAAAATTCTATAAACTATATTTGTACCACAGGTACCATCAACAAGAAATTACTCTCATTAAAGGGGAAATAAGGAACAATTTTCACTGCTGCCTCATATTTCAAAATGACCATATTGGATCAAACCTTCCTCACTCCTTGGGATTTCTCACCCCCCAGCATCCCTCCATCACTACATGCATTATCGGCTACTCAAAAATGGCGGATAGAGACCAGCATTGCAAAATATTTCAGCTGCAAAGGCTAAAAAGCCTTTTATAACAAAATTATAGACTTTTTTTCACAGCAGCCATTTTGACATGAAATGGCAGGTAAACCCTTGTGTTACTAATGACATTAATTAAGGTTTTGTTGTATTTAGGCACAGAGTCTTAATTAGGGTGATTAGTAACACCTGTGTTTACCTGCTATTTCATGTCAAAACGGCTGCTGTGAAAAAATATTTAACATGATGATATATTATGTCTTCACTACATGTTTCTTTTGGATCGCTGCCTGAGTAAGCAAGCATACCCATCTTTATTGAGAAAATGTGACTTTATTGTTTGTGTAAAGTACAGGGTAAGTTGGCTGTATCAGAGACTTGTGTAGGAGGAGAAAAGTTATATGATTAAAATTTAAAAATGTACAATGAACAGGCATCCTGCATGAAAAATGGCAACTAATGCTGTTTGTTTGATTGTTGCCATGCCTACAGTCATGGTTAATGACCTTTTACAAGCCTTCTGTTTCAGGTTCCTGCATGGCCTCGCTGCAGCAAACAGCTAGGAAGCCTTGCTCACAGGGCTGTGAGAGTACAAGCTTTACAGGCCAAAGGATACTGGTAAAACCACATATGCAACAGCCTCCAGCTTGGTCTGACAGTTACTCACTTCTTAAGGCGGATTCTTTCTCTTTGATGCTGCTTGATGCTGAACAGATTCAAAGTTCATTACAATGCTTTGAACTGTGCTGATGGCGTCCTCTGTCAATGAAGTTTATTGCACAATGGCATGACTTTTGGAAACATGTGACAGCATACTTTATGAGAGAACAGGCTCAATTCACTACTAAGGTCATATTTTATAGGGAACTTCATATTCATCTGCAAAGTTGGAAAAGTTGCTATTCCTAAACACAATCCCCTGTAGCTTATCAATAATGTTATCATCCTAAAAGTCTAATTAGCAATGAAATGTATCAGAGATCAATATGGTTTACATAAAGCAGTAATATTAACAGACCTTTTGAGATCCTAAAGTGCCTCAATAAAAACATTGTATGATCAAAAGGTACAAACAACAGATGCTAGAAGAAAAAAAAATCCTAAGCCCCAGTAAAAACAATCTGCACAGCTGGTGCACATCTGTGTTGTCCGCAATAAGGTGTCTATCAGTAAAGGTACTGCTCGTGCTTCGGTGTGCTCTCTGCAAAGCCAAGCAGCATCGATATGGATGCTGACTCAAGATGTTGGACTTCGGTGGAGCAAGTTTTTAAGCTAAACTGTGCTGTTCCTCTTGGATGGTGACTCAGGACATGAGCCGGCGGTGAGGGAAGAATCAGCTTCTCTTTCGATGAATAAAGTAAGAGATGCAGAGATTGGACCCATCTTGTGTGGTTGCCTGGAGGCCCTCACCATCTCAAAAGCTGTCTCATCACACCAGAAAACCCAGTGATTTAAAGGAAAGAAAAACAACATGAGGAGTAAATCAGACACAGTGAGAGTGAATGAACTGAGTCCTGTGTAGGTTAAACTGTAAGGCATGGTGTTAGAGGAAATGTTATCTGTGTTGAATGTTGTGAGATTCTCATCTGGAAGTTTCAAACTTAGAAATCCAATCCTCACTCACTTCTGTCACTATTAGGTAAACCGCCCGATACAGGCTGGTGAAAGACAATATACTTTTCGCCATGCAGTATTACAATTTGCTATCTTTTCCATCAGGTCCTGGGTAACCTGATATAACACCCAGGCCTGTGTTAATAATCGTATCTCAGCAGGTTTTCCTATCCTCAGAGTCAACAGGCATTCTTTTGCTGTGACCGTGACAGCCTTTCTCAGGGATGAGGATGGCTCCCAAGGCCAAACATACCTCCATCCACACAACAAATGAGGGCTTTAACAGATGCAGGAAAGCTGATAAGAAAGCAGGGACGCGATAAGGGCCCTATCTGAGGTGTATCAAGACACTCAAAACACCTGGAGAAAGTGCGATTTTAGGATTAGTCTTTCATTCTTCCTGCTGTTGGAAAGGAGGGGGGAAAAGAGGGGGAGGTGTTCACTGGAGGTGTGAGGGAAGGTCACGCTCTGTGAGCAAACACTGATGTTTGCTATCTCTGCTTTACGGGGAAAACACCTTATACCGACAACCTAAATAAGCACCTCGGCCCAGAAAGCCCCAGGAGAAACTTCACAAGTGAACATAACAACTGGCTCTCAGACAGACTTGGGGCATTTATAGAGCGGTAGGTAAGAGGGTGTATGTATAGTCTTTTGTGTAACGTGTGCCTTTACTATACATGACGTACTCTGTGTGCTCATACTGTGTGGGTCAGTGAGGCTGGGTTCACACTGCGGACCTTCATACTCACTTTGCTGCTTTTACCTGATTTTTTTTTGGATGACTCTAGACTGTACACCATATCTGATACCAGTATCAACGAGCAGTGATCCCCAAAACACATGTATGCAGAGTAACAGTAACAAAAACATCATCCGTACTTGTGCCCAGGCTTTTCCTGATGGTTTCAAACACATTTCAGTTTCCATATTTGAATTTTGACCGAATTGAGGGATCTCCCTTAAAGGAATACTTAAACGTTTAGGGCAAAATACCCTGTTTCTGACTTACCCAGACTGAGACAAGCCATTTTCACCTCTGTACGTCCACTGGCTCCATTCCTATGGGTAGCATTTCATGTTAGCTTAGCACAAAGACTTAGAGTCTATAGGAGTCATTAGCCTAGCTCCATCAAAGTGAAAAATTAAACCTCACAGCAACACTGAAGCTGTCTTATTTAGACAGTGTGCCATATGTATTTAAAATACACATCTTGGAAATTGTTTTCGGAGAAGTTAGATGGTTGGAACTATAACCACTACACATGTATCCTCCCATGGGTGATAGTTCCAACCATCTAACTTCTCCTAAAACGACTGAAAAAAATCTGTGTATTTCAACACATGATAAATTAAGTAAATAAGACAGGTTTATTTTATTATTTTTTTATTTATTATTTATTTTTTCACTTTGATAGAGCTAGACTCTGTCATGATAGAGCTAGACTCTATCATGTCATGTCTCCATCTGTCTATTAACAGTCTGACAGATGGAGACATAGAAATCCTGCTTGTTACTACATAGTTGCTAATCTACTGCTGCTTCCCCCCAAAATAACAATTTAAATGTTGCTATTTTCAGCCATTAGAAATGCTTTTTTGCTTTTACAATACAATGGAGGCAGGCATCATCATTTAGGGTGCAATAGAGTGTGGATTACATAACACATACACTATGGGTGAATACTTGTCAAATAATTGCCGTCAAAATGGACAGATTTTATTGCTTGAAAATGTTGCACATGTTTCATCACCATTACATCATCAGGTAAAAAGTGTGTGACCAACAGACAAGTGATGTAGTGCAGATACACACAGGTTTATGGATAATTTCCACCTCTTTTTCTGACAATTTACAGTATAGGCACCTATCAGCCATTAAAATATATAGGAGAGTACACCCACTTTATTCTTAGCAATCTACCCTTCTACTTAATGGCATACTGACCCCGTCAATTATCAGTTCAGCCATGCAACAGACTGTCCACTGCACAGCCGGTGCAGTCGCCTTTATTTCAACACTATCTTCCATGATATCACCACAAGGTCCATTCCAACGCTATTGCATCTCTGCAGGGCTAGATTATAGTTTGTTTATTTGGACATTTCCATGGAGAAAGCAATGAAAAAATGATGCAGATTAGAAGAACTCAATACTGTTTTCAGTCGGGAACATTCCCGCCTCCACTCTTTCCAGAGACGTCATGTTGCGCCTAATGTCAAGGACACTGACTGGTCTCAAGGCATTCATTTTAAGTTATGTTCCAAGGTTATAATAAATCTTATTTACTCATTTCCGCAGGCACTCGATGCAAAATTAAAAGCATGGATTGGAAAGAATTATAAACTATTAGACACATGAAGGTAAACATTAAAACGGAAAAAATCTGTTTTGCTTAAAGGAAATAATTCATTGGAAGCATAAACAAAAAGAGGCTTTGTTGGGATGTTCATTTGGTGTTTATTGTTTGTTGGATTACATATCAGTGTTTTGAATCCACAAATATGCTTATCTCCAGTCAGGTCATGTCAGTAGTGCTCTAGAAAGACTAAATTGATAACATTAAGGCACATTTAATCAGAGGGCTACATAACTCCACAGTTAAAAACTGTTTTGGTTTGCACTGATCTTTTTATCTAGTCTATTCTATAATAGTTAAGAATAGAAGTTTTTCATAGTTTTAACATGACACGGTGCCAGGTTGCTTTAATGTTTTACACAGACATGAAACCGGCCTCTTCAAATGTAATGTTATGAAATATGGATTCACCTGCCATTCTTTCTGGATTGACAGTGAGTGAGGCATGAAAAACAGTACAGTCTGAACCAGAGTTCAAATATATTTCTTTTCAGTGACAGTCCTACAAGATGTATGATGCCCATGGGAGTGATACGGTTGCCGCTTTAAGCTGTGTTTGACAAATGATTCACCGTAATGAGAAAGAAAACAAACACTAAATTACCTTTTCATTTGCCCCACCGCTAAAAATAGGCTTCCTCCCCGCTAAGGAGGCTTGACAAAAGCAGCGGGCAGCTTTGGCGGAAACGAATTCAACATGTACCCTCTGTCACACGTTTTGGATCAAAGCGGAGGACTTGACTGCTATTGTGCAGTAAATCCTGTTGATATCCACACAAACATGACCCCTCTGACTCCCACAACAGAGAGGCAGAGCCATAAACCTCGCCGCAGACACAGGACATTTCCATTCAGGATTCTGCTGCCTCTGGGGCCGAGCCAAAGCAGCATGAAGAGTGATTATTATTTTGCGGCCATTTCTCAGGAGACCCCGTGGAGGAGGTGAGATTTGTTGGACGCCAAAGGGGCTGCGGAGAATGGCCCTCGGTTGTTATGGCAACGGTCACTCAGCAAAAAATTTCAAATGGACAACAAAATTATCCAACATGGGGATGATTTTCAGTTTTGTTTGAGTATTTGTTACACATGTATCTATTATATCTCTAACTATTTTATTTATGTATTTATTTATTTATTTGAGCATTAATTAATTATTTATTTTCATAAATGGACCTGATCAATATCAAGCTTTCTGCACAGGAAAGGATAGCCGCATGAAAAAAATCTTATCATAGGCCATTCATTTCCTCAGACACTTTTGTACAAACTGTGCCAGCTGCTCTGCCGTATCCATGACGGCTGCATCCTACCACAGGCTGCAGCAACACTTCCTCATGTCCTGTTACAGTGACATGAATCCTCGCCGTGCGGCCCGACATAATCACCACATGTCAAGTGTTCTTCACGGCTGCTTTGCTACTGACAGGGCGTTTATCTGCTGTATCCTCTGTTTTCTCTGGGAAGTGACTCGGGGCTTTATTTTAAGCCATAAAGCCCTCAAGAGATAGTGCTGTTTTGACAGCGCATACTGTTTGTGCATGGGCAGAGGATGGAGCCGTCCAAGGCCTGACTGAATGACCTATACATTTTTTTAAAAAAAAAGAGTGGCTGGGAGAAGTAAAAACCAGAATACAGAGAAAATCAGTTTCAGTTGAGGTTAAAAATCATAAAGTTAATCCCAAATTATACCAGCCAAATTCCCACCACAGGACCGCAACTATATCACATAACACCGAATAAATCACATTGTTGATGTTAGTGAAATGCAATGATGAACTCTTCCTGCAGGTCAGCTATGTATGCCTTTGCATGGTGAGCGGATCAACCTGAGCCAAATTCCACTTCTGCTCCCAAAAAAGGATTAGAGGGCACAGATACAGTAGCAACTAGCTAGTGTTCGCTTTCTCAGGAGTTATTACAGCCATGAATAGGGACTCTCATTAATTTGGGCTTCAAGGTTTCCACTGAGTGGTTTCCAAGAGCAGGTCTCAGAAAGGTTAGCGATGCCGGCATCAGAGGATTCAAGGAACTGCACGATTTCTACATTTCTTTGCCTCGATGAATTGTTGCTGAGGAAAACACTTGACAGTTGTTGTAGTATGGGAGATCATCTGAGGAAACAGAGCGCTTGGTTGCAAAAGCTGCAAAATCTGTTGCTCAAAACCACTTCCGTGCCACCAGACTATTAATGACGCTCTGATTAGTTTCTGTGCAAATGTTCAAAGTCTGTTTAGAGTCACTCCACCCAGTGATGTTTGCTAATGGCTTCCTTCAGGAATGGAATAATAAGCGCACAGAGGGATCTGACAAAAGGAAAACATAACATGCTGACAGCTTAATGGCAAAAGACAAAATTTACATAGCTTGCTGCATGGCTCTTCTCAACAACAACATTCTCTGCTTTATAAACTGTGAACTCTGTGTGGCATCTCATTATCAGTGTTTTATTACACTATAGTGGCTTGTGTGGCACGAACTCACAACACAGCCACAATCTCTCACTTGCAGAATAAAAGGGCAGACAGAGTTTGTACCATGTCAACAACGTAAAGTGGTAATCTGCAAGATCCTTGTTTATTTGTGGTTTCACTGTGACGTCTTGGCTTTTCTGCTGAGTTTCTATAGGTGGTGCTCTTTTCTTTTTGTGTTTAGCCACTGTGGCTATTACTTCTCATGCTAACTACCCCTTTGCTCTAACATTCAAAATAAATCATTGACAGGTTGCACATTAAAACAGTGCAATGTCAGTCTAGAGACTGTCTACATATAAGCAGGGCCTGTCTTTGCACATGGCTGCTAACAAGCTGTGGTGCCAGACTGTGATGCTAATAACATCTGATGATTACTTAACCTCTTCAACTCTGCCTTTGTTCAAATCCACAGAACTTTATTTTAAATCCTAGTGGAGATCCCAAAGTTTCAAAAGATACCAAATATGTCCTGCCGAATTACGGGAAAATGTGTATAAAATGATGCACCAGACATGTAGATATTTGATATTTGATGTAATGCTGCAGCCATAAAATGATGGAATCTTGGCTTTGAATATTTCACTCAATATAAGTGTGATGGAGCTTCAATGAAGCTGCACCCAGCAGATAGAGACTGTCCCACTGTCATACAATATGGAAAAAATCGCTTTTCTAGCTTTCTAGCTTCTTAAGGGGAAATTTAAGGGGGGAAAAAATGCATTCAGGCGGTTAAAAACTAAAATGTAATCATTCAATGAAGAACCTCGCTTTGCCCTAATTTTCTGTGCTGAGGTGCCATAAGGTCAGCAGCTGGCTACACAACTATGTTCCTATTCTGGTTCAGGTATGTAAGTTTAATAACCTCTTCTCTTCTGGGTGCACTGACCACAGCACTGAGTCTGACACACTAACTCCATAACCTCAGAAAAAGGTGACACTGACCTGCAGAAATTGTGTGAGACGGGTGAAAGACGGGGAATGCGATGCGAGGCAGGTGTTATTTGTGCTTCCCATGAGAGGTCAGAGCTCTGCAAGTTGGGGGCTTTGTAAAGACTTGGGCATGGAGTGTGGATGGAAAAATGAGCAGTTTGTTTTCACCAACAAGAGCATGTGCAGTGAAGGCTATGAATGGTGAGGGACTGATTGAGTAGCAGAACTGATGCTCCAGAGAAAAGCGCATGACAGAGACTGCTGCAGGCCTTCAACAACTGATGTCACTGTAATTTGACAAAAAACATTCACTTACTGTTGCACTGTTCAAAACTTGACTTGCATTTTAAGTGATTACCCTCCCCTGAAAACATAAACCCCTGTCACAAATCAGTGCGTCACGGTCAGGTGAGTACTTGAGTATCGTTTTGGAGCCACAACATATCCTCAGGCAAGCTGCAGCAGATGAAAGCAAAACAGACAGCGACCTGACATGTTGCTCTCAGTGACTCAAGTATGTTAAGTAGCTCAAATTGGATGCTTGACAAAAGTTGTGGAGATCCATGAACCATGAAGCACACTTGCTCAGGAAATAAGCTGCAAGAAGACTAAATGTCCCTTTTTGGAGTTTCTCCCCCATATATTATCCATTCTCACCAATCTAAAAGTTATGAAGCAAGGGAGTTTTGGCTAAAACAGTTTTGACCACATAACCACAACAAGCTAACACAGTGTTCATGCTAACAAGATGACAACTTATGTCCTTCTTAACGATCTTCCAGCCTTATAACCCTCCCCCTTACACAAGATCTCCTGAAATTCTCCCCTCCTGGCACCACAGCTGCTCAGAGCCAGGGTCAGCCCCCCTTACAAACTGACTTGTGGGTCCATTAAATAAGAATGGATCCTTAGACCCTGCTTGCTCCCCCTTTTCTGAAAATGGTCTTGATTTGACATAGCTAGTAGCCCTAAGTGGTTAATTGATTTAGACCAGGCTGGGGTTTTTGAAAGGTTGAATAGATGATTTATTAATAGCCACTGAAGTGTATTAAAGAAATGTCATAATTTTGCCTAAGTCATATAGAATTATTTATGCATAAAGAGGCAATAAGCAATTATTCATGAAGGCAATTCATTAGATTGATAAGCTGTAGGACACATTAGCTACATAATTTTGTGAAACTTTCCAGCTTCAATTAATATGGCCGCATGTGACTTTTTGAAGATAAACAAGACAAAAAGTGTGCAGCTGGGGGCCCCAAAAATTGGCTTTTGCATGGGCCCCAGAAATTTGTGGAACGCCCCTACTCAGAGCTGAGACATGATGTTCAAACAAAAACGCCAGATCTCTTCACCCTGGTCGCTGGCGCTCCTGCGCTCCTCAAAAGGAAAACAACTGCGAAGAGCTTTCCCAGCTGCTCATAAAACAGACTCATTCATACTGCACTCCATTGTGGAAGGCCAACATAGTACTCATTGTCAACAAAACAAAATATGCACGTGTGGCAAGTCTGAAAAATTCTTGAAATAATATCCACAATGTTTTGCTACTCTCAGTTTCTGATTGCTAGAACACAAAAGTAAGTCAAACAATGAAAGCTTTTACATTTTCTATTTAGAAAGGCAATGCTTTTATGAACTGGGTTATTGGCTGAATCCCTTTGAATATTGTAGATAGCGTGAGCAGTGCAGAAAATCTAAGGAAGAAGACGTCACAATGCTGGACACACTGTTTGATTGACTGGTGATCTCTGTGAAGTGCAGTGCAGGAACGCCACATGGAGATGGAGATGAAATTACCACACGACTAGCCCTGGCCTTTTCTCTGTAATTATTATTATTATTTTGTTTTTAACAGAAACAATTCCATGATTCCCTGACATCGGCACAAATCTGGCTGCAAAGGGAGGAGCCCTGTATGACAAGTCTCTAGCAATTACAATGGAGTTCACTGAGTTCATGGGCAACCCCCTTTTTATAATCCGTGAGACAAGACAAGAGTAGAAACCGTCAACATCCCAGCCCATCTCTTTGAGTTTCAGTTTGTGTCCTTTCTCTCTCAGGTCATAACCCTGGAACAGCTCTTTGAATCACTTTGAGGTCCAGTCCTCTCCTTATGTATTAAGCTGTATCCCACTGTTGCCCAGCAACCACATCAACAGAGTCGCTGATAACAGCCTGGGTTGTATCAACCACAAGCTGGGATGAGGAACAAAATGAGATATTTCGGACCACATCACTTATCACATTTCCAGACTATTTATGCAGCTCTATTTTGGCAAATGTGAGGAAACCTAGTAAATATTTGGTCAAGATAAGCAATTGCTTATTGAGTTAAATGGTTTTACGAGGCAGTGCTGCAAAAGCTTTGCTTCTGTGTGGGGAAACTGTGGGTCGGCTGATTGAGGAGAGACATTAAGTGAAGCATTTCCTGTAGGATTCTTTACAGATAAACAGATTCCCACTTGGTTGTATGAAGCTAAACAGGAAAACGCAACAATGCTCTGCTTCTTTAGTCTAAATCCTTGGCTGTAATGACATCCGTGATCATTGAATTGTTACTGGATTTCAACTGATTGCTAGCTCCGGAGAGATAGCTACTTTCTTTTTGGAAAAACGTGATAAACCTGTGGAGATGCAGAGAATTTTACAGCTCTTTGGCTGGACATCATAAAAAGTATTATATCAAACCAGCTGCAGGAGTGTCATTTGTCATTTAGCATGGATCACTTAGTTTTGGGACCAAAAGAACCCAAACCAACATCCAAGCAGATCACCCTGGGTATACTGAGTCCTGCTCTGGAAGTCTTGGAATGTGACTCCAAAAACTGATTCACCATCCGCACGGAGAAACTTCCTTTTCCTGGAAGTTTAGCATTCCACATTTACGTACACAGCAGGGGCATTACGGCATTGCGCTACTATCATCCATAAATGGTTTGGTAAATTTAATAAGCTTACAAATCACTATATAACCTTGAGCAGGTTTTCCGTGATGTTGCTCCAGGGGAAAGGGGACCTCAGCTTAATGTATTTAGCTTAAGATTGGATATGAGCCATGGGGAAAGCTTTTGTTCGACTGGTTTTCAATGTTGTCTGGAATCACAGATGTGAAAAAGAATA